>CABFVX010009118.1:0-19959 GCA_902151425.1 Timema shepardi
CTAAGGGGAGAGGAAGTTCCAGAACGATATAGAAACGCCTGGACGCTACGCGTGGCCGGATGCGGAACTCTTCTTTCTTTTTTCTTGGGCTGGCTGGACACGTGTTCGAGCTTCACTGTGAGCAGGCTCGGGTGTGGCGTTCAGTCTGTTAGTCGTATTAGGCTGGTGACCGAGTTCGAGCCGTGTGTCGACCTTCCGAGAGCGGGTTGCCCGAGTTGGTGAGTGTTATTACGTGTAACTTGTTACAATATGAAATTTTCACTCCGGTAAACTTGTCGGTGCGGGGTACCAGCGTTAACCTGCTTTCACTATGAACGGTCCCATCTGTGAACACACTCTCATAATGAGCTGGCACAGGAAACCGGCTTTCTTTCTGTGCACACCTTACATCACAGTATGCTCAATAGTCACTACTTTCAATTGGTCTAAACTAAACAAATCCATACCAAGTTCATTGTTTCATGAACAATTTTTTTTTGCTCTAGGTACCTTCTTCCAACCAAAAAACTTTAGGTTTAGCTTATTATAATAAAAGGAAGTGTTTGTGTGTGTGTTTGTTAGTGTGCGATGCCCAGCCAAATCCATGACACGCAGAGATCTGAATTTTTTTTACATAGGTGGATGGAAGGGTGCACCTCAAAGCCAGATTTTTAAATTTTTGGCAAAATTTTTGAAGATTTTCTTAAATATAGTTTAGAATTACGTTTCAGAGATATGGACACCAGGGGGTGTGGTGGTGGGAGGGCTATATAATTCTTACACCACCGTGGGTCACGGGAAACGCCGTGCTGGATTACTAGTATCTAAATACCAAATCAAAATTCTTATCGTAAGCCATTTTAAAAGTCCAATAATATCACTTCTAGTACTGTGAATGGTTTGTTGCAGTCCATGCTTATACTTTTTCCCAAACTTTCTTGCTTCACATAATTTGGAGTGGCTCATTGGAACTGGAACATATTTAACTGGGGTTTAGATTGATACTGAATATTTTCTAGTGAAGTGTGTTAAGTCAGACAAAGAAACTGTCCCTTTTAGTTAGTAGTTTAATATAATGGTCTTAAATTATTGCCAATAAGTTTGTCTCTTATATGTTTTAAAGATTCGCAGCAAGAAATTTTAGAAGAGAACTGTGGAAAGCCAATCAAAATACCTAGGTTGAATTTATCAGAGTTTGAGTCGCCAAAACAAACAATTATGAAGAGTATGAATATTCCGATGAGTATGATGACTCCACCCAGTTGAACAAATTTGAGATCTTCAAAAATAAAAGAGTAAGAACTTTCATTTTATAATTTGTACCTTTTAACATTTTGGTTTGTGTAGTTTCACCTTTTTGCCATTTCTTTAACTCTTTGTTGGTCGAGGGTGAGCGCCGTGCTCAGCGTCAATCTGTGAACGTCCTATACTTGTTATATTCATATAATTTCCGCATTTGTGTATCCTTTTTAATTACGTTTTGTACTTTTTTGATTAAGATGTTTTCATTTACAATCTTTTATTAAAAAATTTAACGATCACAAAATTTACAAAAAAAAAATCTAACAAATTGTAGAAAATCACAAACTAGGTAAATAATTATCTTATACAAAATTAGTATAAGGTACTACACTTTAAAGTTCATGTACTAACATTTTTAGAACATATCAAACTATATTACTTATAATAAATTAAAATTCTTATACAAGGAAAAACTAAATTGCACTAAAAAAAGGCCATTATTGAAACTTATTGATTACGATAAAAGTGTTTATGAATCCTAATAGTTTTTCAACGTGAATCATTGAGCTTTGTTTACTCTAATTATTTAGTCACTATCCTCCGAGTGTATATCTGCATTTCCATGGCAGTTCTGGCAATTAGTGATACTTTTCTCACCATAGATCGGGAACGGGCAATTGGCACATCTAGATGCTGTTTTACGATTCTTCTTTTTTGGACAGTAACCACACTTGACCCTTCCTTGGCCTACTTGGGGTAATGGTTCTCGGTCATTTTGTGGTAAGTGAAGATGCTAGTGAATTTTCATCCCAAGATTGTGTGAATACCGCTGGTTGAAGCTCTTCTAGTCACATGATTGTTGACTCGATATAAGCCTGAAGTCTTCAGGAACTTCCTTCGAAAAATATTTTCTCCCATGTTGCTTCGGAAAATGATTTGGGCGATGATGCGCCGACATCAAAAAACGTGAAAAATATTCAAAGCGGCCACCTGTAGCAGACCCTTCCACAGTATATAGGGATTTAAACTTATCTACTACGTCTACACCACCTTTTGTAAGGTTGTAGAAGGTAATAGCACTTGGTTTCATCAAGTCACCTGTAGTTTCATCAATGTCATCGGAATCATGCATCGTTGAAATGAGTATTACATTTCTATACCTTTTTGAAACATAAAACACTAATAAGGCATCTTCACCAAAAGCAAACAAACTTGAATTTTCTGGTCTTTTTCGAGAGTTAACAATTTCAGGTGGAATTTCTCGTTTATTTTTTCTTATTGTACCCACCACGGTTAGATTTTGTTGTTGAACAAGTTCATTCAGAAGACCGACCGAGTGAACCAGTTATCTAATGTTATGTTAAGGCTACTAAATATAATTGGTTCTATCAACCTTTTTACAACACTAGTTATTTATTGTCAGAGACAAATGGACCATATAGTTTAATACCAACATATACTTCCATTTTCAATGTGTAAAACATCCGCGAATCTACCAATGAAAATATCTTGAGCCCATATTTTGCCGGCTGTTTGGGCATGTACTGCCTAAAACTACACCTCCCACGAAATGACTCCAACATCTCATCAATTGTGACATGTTCAAATTAATAATAGTCTTGACAGTGCTGAACGAAACTCTCGAATGATTCCCTGATAGGAGCTAATTTATCAATAGCTTTTCTTGCGGCTCTTGTTTCCACATCATCAAAACGAAGAGCCCTTTGCAAAAAATAAAATCTTCTGTAGGACATCACAAGACGAAAAATTTCAGCGGTTGTTGGGTCATTCGCCCATAAATCTTGTACAGTACGATGAGATAATTTCATTTTCCCAACCAAGTACAACAAACCCATTAGAGTCTTAATTTCGTTAATGTTGCTGTCCACAACATCACTTTCCCGCTTATAGTTACGTAGAAGATCATTTGTGTAACACAGTATGTCTTCTAACACATTATCTAAAAAAAAAGATCACCAAGATTGATAAACTGTTTCCGCATGTTGTTCAGTTCTCTTTAACTCCAGGAGGATGTATGGCTATGTTTCTTTGTTTCCGATGTCTGCTGGCCGGAGGGAGATGCATGTTCCACAAAGTGACATTATCACGCCCAATTTAATATGGCTCAGAACTTTCGGGTTGATCTTGACCTATGTCATTCCCAGATACTTCAGAATTATTGTCATGTTCACTGTTGGCTGGTTGCTCTACGTCTGAATCTTCGGAGTCATCTTCATAAAGTGAAATATTGAGGTCTTTCGTCCGAGTCATCTAACAGCCATTGATTAATTTGACCTTCCTTATCCATTTTCAATCAAAAAATCACCATAAATAATAAAAATATACTATAGTAATATTGTAATATTAAATAATAACACGATTGGTCGAGGGTAGGCGCCATGCTCACTAATATGACAACATTCACAGAATGACAGTATGACACAGGCTGTAGGTCTCGCGCCATCTTATCTTAACCATTCCCCCGCCCTAACCATTCCAAAGAGCAGCTATATTGGGATTCATTGTTCCTACGCTGTTTCATCGCAAATGCCAGACGAATAAAAAAATTAGTGAGCACTGCGCTCACACCTCGACCAACGAAGGGTTATTAGTCCTCACAGAATGTGGCTGGCAAGAGAGCTCTTACTGTATTTCAAATTTTAAACAAGGAAAATATCTAATTACAAATATTATAATCTTTAATAGTCGACATAAAAAGCAAAGACTTTACTAAATTACCATAAACCAAAATGAGTTTCTTAATCTCTGTATAATTTTTGCATTAGCTAACCTATGCTTATAGTAATTAAACCTCACTTCCAACTCTTGTTACATCATATTTAGGTTTAAAATATAATTTAGTGTTTTGTTCTTTGAGAAAGATTTGTAGCCTACTGTTTTACATAGGTACCTGAATAGAGTAACATGACAAATATTCAGAATTTTGGCTACATTATGGGAAAAGTTCCCACATTGTTAATTGCTTTAGTTAAAGCATCCTTCATAACTTCTTCTCAAACTGGTGCTTCATTAGTTTTTCGTTTTTGATTGCACTGAATTATATCTCAGATTTTCATTAACTTGAAATTGAGGAAAAAATAAATATGTAGAGCTAATAATAGTTGAAATAAAAAAAATCTATGCTAAAAATTCTAGGGCATAAATGGGTGGACCTCCAAACATAACAGTTAAAATAAGTCAGCAAATTTTTGTCGGCCTTGGTGGTCTTGGGGTAAAGTGCCTTGATAAACAAAAACTATCACTTTAATTTTGGAAATATTTATACGAAGATCCCTTCCTTTGTGTCACCACATTCAAACAATTTAATTCACTCTGCAAGTCACTTTTATTCTCGGCCATTAATATGGTTTCATCTGCATAATTATAACATCACATTCGCATTGTCCATTTGTGTACCAACTGCATCCTCACATGCACTCCCCACACACTTATCTAAAAATACATTAAACAACCATGACGACATAACCCAAACTTGTCCAACATCGTGCTCAGTGTCAAACGATTTGCTGTAAACTCTATCCACTCTAATGCACACTTTACTTCTAACATACACTGCCATAATTGCATTTACTAATCATGCATTCACACCATAATCTCTCACAAGATTCCACACCATACTCCTATTCACTCGATATTACACTTTCTCCAAATTGATATATTCACAGTACACTTTCTTCTTTACTGCCATACATTTCTCAATCACTTGTTTTAACGCAAATATCTGGTCCATGCATCCTCTATCTGGCATGAAACCACATTATGCACCCCAAATCTTGTCGTCAGTTTTTTCACGCATTATAATTCATACATTCACTCTTATTGCCTTTACCTTTGTACAAAGGAACAATGACTGCATTCTTCCAATCATTAGGACTTTTGAAATCCCAGCACATACATTTAAAAGCTCAAATAATCTGGCAAAAAGTACCTAACCTCCACACATTGGTATTTCACTTGTAATCCAATCTACACCCACAGCTTTGCCATTCTTTAACACTTTCAAGGCTTTTAACACCTCAGACGGGTGAATGCATCTCTGAGAGTATTTGGGTGAATGCAGATATTTCTAAGAATGAGGGGGTATAGAAACAGACTAAGACGGCAGTGTAGGAAAGTGTGTTAACGCCAACTTTGCTGTATGGCTGTGAAGCGTGTGTATATCATGAGAAACCCAAGAGAAAGGTGAAGAATGCAGTTGGAATGAGATATTTAAAAAATATTTTTGAAAAAACTCGTATGGACTGTTCATAATGAATGGATGCTGAAATATTGTGGTTTGAAAGTGAATCCAATGCTCAAAAGGAAGACGTGAACCACATTATTAGTGGTTAAATGTTGTAGAATGTTTGAAAAAGAGAAAAATTAAAAGCTTTTAAGACTTGGCATGTATGGCTATTTGGATGTTGTCAAATTGAAGGGAATATAAAAGGATAGAGTATCATGGGGACAGTTATAGAGTGGATCAATAACTTGTTTTTATAACTCATTTTTTGTCTACCCCGCAAGGGGGCAGCATGACTAGGTATGTGTGTAAATTGTGATGTTACAGAATTTTAATGTGGACCTCTTCTTCCCCCACCCGCCCCCTCCCCATATACTAAGGGTACCTCAATAAATGAGGGTATTCTGGAGAAGCCAAAGCCACTGTTTATTGAGAATGAACAGTTTTGTTGGCGGGAAGATAGCTGATCTTCAGCCCCACCGGTCTAAAAAAAAAGTTTGCCTGCTGATGACTAATTAGATATATGATAGCACACTAGAATTCTTTATGGTTGATTTTAAATTACCTATTCTTACTTAGTGTAAAGTACTTAAAAAGTGTTTTGTTTTGTAATTAACAAAAAACAAATTTTGTTTCAGGAACGGCTCCTTTCTTTGCCCACCACCATCGTACACATACATAATTTGTAGTTTTAAACCTTCCAGTGTTGGTGTAAATAATAAGCTTTATCCTTAAATTCTCAATTTTTTCCAATTAAAATTATAACAAAAACATATGTTTTATTAGATAGATAACACAGGAAGTGTTAAAAATGCAGACTAATGAGATGAATATACTTCTACTTTTTAAAAAAAGGTAAAATAAATTATATGTATAATTAACATTTATTCTTTATCGTAGTTACATAATGTATCTTTTTTAATCATAATTACAAAATATAACCATAATTCACCTTTTATTCTTAATTGTAATTAAAACAAATTTATTAAATTCTCTTGTAAATGTGTTTTTTTATCACTACATCTCAATTCCATGATTTAAACTTGTGAACCAACACATGCCATAGCATCCCAGAAAGAACCTGGGTAAAATGTCATATCAATCCAGAGAGGAACAACCTCTAACCATACCATAGCATCCTGGAGAGAGCCAGAGCTAGATACCATAGCATCCCATAGAGAGAATCAAATAGCCGAAGCTATTGGGTAAGCATTTAGTGAGGGATTACACCACTATGATATCATATTCTGAAAATTGAAAAATGACACCCGGACATGGGAATCGAACCCAGGATCTTTGGCTTAGTACACCAATGCTCTGACCACTGAGCTGACTCGTGTCCAGGTGTCATTTTTCAATTTTCAGAGTATCCCATAAGGAGCCAACATATACTTGATTAAAATACCATAGCATCCCAGAGAGAACCATAGTATTCCATTGCAAACCATAACATTCCAGGGTAAAATAAGAGTCTTCTATTGCAAACCAGACCATTCCAGAGAAAAATACCTGAGTATTCCATTGCAAACAAGAGGATTCTGAAGAAATAAAAATCTAGAGTATCCCAAAGTAACCAAACTATTCCAGAATAAACCAGAGATTGTGAAAGAACCAGACTAACTCTGGTTGTTTCATAACCGAGTGAAAAACAGAGTAAAACCCAGTGCTTGGATTGCTCTGTATTTATTTGGTTTTCTACTCTGGTTTCCTCTTGAGATTTTCACCGGGGATACATCAACTTATTTAAAAACAAGTCACGAGTTTAGAACTTAGTTATGCAATTCAAACAATTTATTAGCACATATTATATTTAATTTAACCATCACATACATTGATGTATCTCATATATTCGTATAAATAAGCAAACGATGTTAAAATGACAAATTGACTTGAAAATGTGTAAGAGAGAAGGAGATACCCAAAATATTTTTTTTCTCTTGCACAATGGTGTGTAGATGACAGCTCCGAAAATTTTTCCTTGGATGTCCATCCAATTATATTATAGAGATCAATGTATAATGTTATATTACACAAGTAGAGAGTGTAATAACTTATAACTATAGAGGTGTTTCCCTAGTAATAACGTACTACAAAATTTTATCCAACATTTATTTTAATGACAATGATGCCATATGCAGAGGAAATATCTATTGGGTATAATTAGTGTGGTGGATTTTCAAGAAATAGATCAACGTATTAAGAGTTTTACTATGTGGTAAATATTAGAAATAATGATTGAATGCAACATAATGGTACTTTATTTATTAATAGATTTTAAAGGGCCTATGACTCAGTTAAAATAAACTAATTATATGAGTTTTAGTTAAGTTTGGGATACCCAAAAATCCTGTCAAGCTAATTGAGATATATTTGACAGACACGCATGGTCAGGTACAGGTTTGATGCCACTTTTCAGATACTTTGGAAAATAATAATTAATTGAAATAAAGAGAGGCACTTTCCCCATTACTTTTTAATCTGAACTTAGAGTATGCTATTATGGAACCGGTAATGCAAAAAAGAAGGGAAGGATTGACATTAAACAGTACAACGCAGCTATTAGGATACACATTAGCTTTGTTGGGTAAATGAGGACATTTTATTAGATGCTACTATGTAAATTGGCTTGGATATGAACACTGACTAGATTAGGTATATTATCATAGAGAGAACACAGGTTGAGGACAATAATGTAGATATTACTGCGAACAACACATCACTTGACAGGGTTAATGAGTTTAAATATATAGGAACAAATTTAAATAGCAATAATGATATAAGAGTGGAAATTAGGTAAAAAATACATTTGGGAAATGCATGCTATTACTTGGTAAGTAGTCGTCATAACACCAGCTTTCAAGGAATGTAAAACTTAGAATATGCTAAACAATAATTTTACTGGTTCTTCATGGTAGTAAAACAGGGTCTCCCCACTTAGATGCTGAAAATCAGTTTAGAGGGTTTGAAAACAAGCTGCTTAAGAAGCTATTTGTTCCAAAAACCAGTGGATATGTTGGCTGGTGGAGGAGGTTACGTGATTATGGTTTGCATATTCTCAAATTATCACAATACAGTGTTAGGCTAGTTAAATATTGCAGATTACAGTGGACAGGACGTGGAGCACAAATGTAAGAATCTAGAACCATGTTCAGAGTATTGACTGGCAAATTCAATAGGACCAGATCAGTGGCTCCCAAACTTTTTCAGTTGACGCTACCATTTGTAGATAGTCAAATTATCGCCCCCCACCTATTTTTTTTGTAATATTTATACGTGTGGACAATAAACAAGCGCTGTACCGCCTCATACTCTGACTTGTGATGATCTTGTAACAACAACACCGTCAGATGTGTCACACTAACTGCCGAGGACAGCGAACACACAATCGGTCTTCACTTCGTGCAGGTACCACACACAGGCTAGAGAGTAGCGCCGCCCCTCGTGTCCTTACGTCGCCGTGCTTCTCATACAGACCATAGCAGATTTCACTGAATTGCGTCCATTATTTTGAAAGTTACAAGGGAATCTCGGGGGAGGGGGGGGGGGCGAGAGCAAATGTAACACCCTGTATCAGAAACACAGTGTCTTAACATTAAGTTGGCACCACTGTACAATATATTCAAGGGTGTCATGACGGACAGCCACGTTATTTGGTAATATACTGCTAAACTTGTCACTATGATTATGTTTAACACAAGATATAAATAAAGATGATTGTGTAAATATAATATTACATGGCACGAATCAAATATAATATAAATTATTTTACACTTAACGGTATTATTGTGCATTGAATCTCTTCAAGCTAAGACGCAAAATTGGTGGTTCATCGTCTAGTGCAGGGGTCCCCAACCCTGTGCCCACGGGCGCCATGGCGCCCACCGAGCCTTTTTCGTCTGCCTGCCACTTTTTTACCACAGTTGATAAGTTCTTGACTAATGGTTTTAATCTCACTTTTCCGACAAAAATCAAGTTTGTGCCTATCTCCAGGTATGCTGCTCAAAAGGCCGTAGCCAGCCAATAATTTTAGGGGGGGGGGGTTTGGTGGGCCCACCCCCCAATTGATGGAGGCTAGAAAAAAATATAAATAAACAGTTCCAGAAGCTATCTGAGGTGTTTTTTTTATGGCAGCACAACCCCCTAACTGCTGGAGGCTAGGACAAATTCTAAATATTAAACACCTCTAGAAGCTATCTGAAATGTTTCTTTTATGGCAACATAACATCATAACTGCCGAAGGCTAGAAACAATTCTAAATAATAAATAACTCTAGAAGCTCTCTGAAGTTCTTTTTTTTATGGTATTTGTACTTGTACATTAATTTTGATATTGTTTGTACTATAAATAAAGCCATATACATTTTGTTCACAAAATTTAGTTGGGGGGAGGTGGGGGTTGAAACCCCCATACCCTCACCCCCCTCGACTACGGCCTTGATGCTGTTCTCAAGAAGTTGGTGATTGAAAGCCCCCCTCTAATTCCTCTTTCTTTGCTGGCTCATTTACAAAGTGTACTTTTACTCGGAACTATCATTCTAATGGTTTCAAGCTGAATGGTTTTGCTTTTTCCTGATCTCAAAGACCTACCCCCTTTCATCATTCTACCCACACTCACTAATACCATGATAATACTTCCTATTTCCTTTGTAAATATCTTGACATGGGTCTACCCAGCTTTGTTGCCTGAATAAACACGAATAAATATATATTTTAAAAATTAACCTACGCACCAAAATGGTGGTGAGTAGTTAAATATTTCCTTGTGTCGTTATTTTCGTCTTGTTAATACCATAAATAAAACAGTATATTTTAATTCGTTTTTTTGTCAACTTGGAGGGGGTTGAACCCCCCTTATCACCACGGCTACGGCCTTGAGTATTACCCACAATCCCATGTAACGTCACAATCGCTGTCGGAAACTTAACACGGCAGTTGACCGGCCGTGTGTATAGCGTTGAGGCTGACCTCTGAGCCTGGCGGGAGTTAGTAAATTTGCCTTGAAAAAGTGATTGGTGCCCGCCACACAACCGTTTGTTTTGAATGTGCTCTAAGGTACAAAATGGTTGTGGATCTTCGGTCTAGTGATATAATAGCCGCCAGGTGAACCTAATAAAGGTGTTGTTTATTTAGGGTATGTCACAGTAGAATTGTATCCAATATTTAAAATGGAGCAAGTGAAAGTGTCGAAAGAATTAAATTTAAATGGCAATTAAAGTGGTAATTGGCGACGTTTTATTCGATCATTTGAAATATGAAAGCGTCATGGCACGAAAAGAACAAAGATAAAAGTTTACATATTATTAAATGTGTCAGGCCAGCGGTTCCCAAACTTCTCAGGAGAGAAATTCGTCACGGAGCACTTTCGTTACCCTTATGCCAAAGTTACGTATATGTGTATTTTTTCTGTCTTTACCTTGCTGCATTTTTAATGTTGTTAGTCGATACTTTATCGTTTAGCAAAAGCACAAATTATTTTTTCTGAGTAGCTTAAATTTGAGTACAAGCTTAATTTTTCCCATTGGAAGTACCATAATTGAAAATTGGGACTCTAAATACCGTTTTTTTAAAACACAAATTTTGTACATACATGTCTTTGGCATAAGGGCGACAATATTTTCACATAGCACCTATATAGTTACTACACCGAATGGCAGCAGTATTCACAGCTGAAACTATTTTTTAAGCATTTGGATATGTTAAACATCAAGTTTTATTTCATTCGAAATGTTATTAAACTTCATAAATGAAAAACAACCACAAACAACTTAAAGTAACTAATCACATTTGAGAACGAAATCAAAGCAGGTATTGTAAAACCACTGTATGATACCCACATAGATATGGTATTTAAAATAACTTTTTACGGCTGTAAAAAAGTCACTTGGCATAAAAAACACGTTAACGTATAGACAGCAAACTTAGATTTTAACGAGAGGGATGGGACTGTTTTGATTTGCACAATTCGGCTATATCTGGTTTAATTTGGGACAGCTGCAACCGAATATCTGGCTCTGTAATGCGACGGGATTTATATTTTGTTTTGGTAGCCACAAAGCAGAGAATCTTGAATTACTTAAGTAAGTTGTAGCAAATGACGGAATAATGATTTTTGCTTTATCTGAAAAAACTTCAAATTCCTCTCTTTGCTGACACTAAAATTCTGATAGTGACTTCTTGGTTGCAAAATTATATCTTATCGCAGAATTTGGTGTCAAATGAATAAGAAGGCACTCGTACTGCTGCGATGTCAGACAGGGTGGATTTTCCAACACAAAGAGCATGGGTTTACAATCCAAAAGTTTAATCTCATCTTTTCTTGGAGTTCTTTCGGAAAATAACAGTTGAAACTATCAAGCAAACTTATCAGGTGAACGTGAAACATATTTATGATATCTCCAAGTATGTCGGAGTATGGATAGTTCTCTAAATTCTTTTACCACTGTCAAGCTGTCTAGATTTCAATTTTTCATGAATTCAGCCCAAAGCTTGATTTTCTTTTAAACGCTTGTACTTTATCGCCGGCCACTGGAGGTATTGTCACCGAGGGTATGAGACTTTCTTTTAAGGATCTTTATTTCAGCTAGCTATTTGTTGAAATGAAATCGATGGCATTTTCTGAATCCCTACGCGGGTGCTACAAAATATCTGCAACGGTCACGTGTTTCGTTCTTAAAAGAGGAGATCCGAAAAGTTATATCGGCGTAATTATTTAAAAAAAATCAATTAATTTGAAAAGCATATATCACACACATAAATTGTAACTACTTTATCGTTAGGATAATTTATTGCGTAAGACAAATAATTAAGTTAACACTAAATAGATTTATTATAGAAAAACATAAAAGAGGTATACAATTACATTATTATTATTACTATTAGCACCACATCTTACTACCCGTTCGGGTTATACGCACGCTAATGTGTAATGGTAGGGTGATTGTGAGATGAAATGAAGGACCTACAGTTTAACGTGAAATCCGAACCACGGTGGAGGCCTGGCATTCCCCACATTCACAAGATGTCTTGTCAGAGGTGAAGGAAGGGTTTGGTAATCAGATAAATCTTTGCCGGGACCGAGGATTGAACCCCGGCCGCCAGCACAGAAGTCTGACACCTTACCCCTAGACCGCCAGGACACCTATAAGATTACAATAGTTATACAAGATTAATGCTGGTTGACAATTGAACGTGTAATATATAAGGTCAGGAAAACAAGTGAACATATCGTGGATCCTGGGAAACTTTATGTTAAATACAAGATGTGTTGATATATAACAAGTCCAAACTATAGGATTGTCTTGCAGTTGCTCGGGTAAATAAGCGTCCAGGGAAGCCTGGTCAAAGACAGTAGGCAGGAAGAGCTTGTTCACTATCAAAACAGCTAGGCAAGCTCTAGGCTACTGTCAGTAGGGTCTAAAAGGGAAAACAGTGAAATAATTACCACTTACCAATTAAAGTTAACTGTAAGACCTATAAGTTTAGAGTTACTATTATATATAACTTGAACTAGCTTGCTTGATTGGGACTTAAGAAAGCCCTGAAGATACATTGTATAGTGAATGATATGAGAAAGGTTTGTTATTACATTGGTAGATGGCTAGCAAACAGGTGTCAACACCAAAGAGTACTATGGCCGGTCCTTTTCCCAATAAGTACTGCCAGAGCAATCAATAGTACATTTAGACAATAACCCATTCCCTGGGGTACAACTTTACTTTAGAACACACTAACTTTTAATACTTAGTCATTAGAAGTCAACAACGGGCTAAAAGGAAGGTATTATCTGCGCGGACCCCATTATGGAAACTAGCGGAGCTCCACGCTTTACCCACCCCAGCTAATACCACACGCAAAGCGCGTCAACAAGAATGATTCAACACTTTGAGCCAACTGGATCCAAGAAAAGGACTGACAACCTTGTTGTGTTGTAGCCATACATATATTAAACAACTGAAAACGACGTCCATGGCGTCATGAGAAAACAGACTAGTCATAAGGACTAAAAAGGAAGTACTGTACTTGTGGAGAAAAGCAACCTTTAAGACTAGATCCTTATTACCTCTGGAACTCAAGGCTCCTATATTTAAGCTATGTCATATGGGCATAGGGAGATATTAGTCACTTGGACTAGTATAAGAAGTCTGAAAGACTCGAGAACACATTGCAGTCACTTTGACTGCACCAACTAAGTCAGAAGGACACAAAACCAAAATATAGACACTTTGACTGAAATAAGAAATCTAGGAAAATAGTCACCTCGACTATATAAACTAAGTCAAAAGGAACTTGATAAACATTATAGTCGTCTCGACTATATTAACTAAGTCTGAAGGATATAATAAACATTATAGTCATCTAGACTATATAAACTAAGTCTGATGGACTTATTAATAACACCTTGATACTTAGAAGATCGAAGAGGATTTCCCTCAACAATGGGGTGAGACCCACGATCCAAACTTCATGGCGAGCTGGTACTTCAGTAAGTGATAGAGCGGCGCTTCCTTCTACAATGATACCACGTGGTGAAGTACAACAAGTGAATCTGAGCGGCACTCATTATATACGATTTCTCTGACCAAACAGAAATGAAAAGAATAAAGCGTAGACACAGGCAAATGGGAGAGACGGTAACAAGGGGAGAAAGGAAAAGAAAGAAAATGGGGGAGGAAAAGACACGTACCAAGGAACACCGCAAGAGCACAGCACTCTAGGCTCGTGACTTCGATCCCGTCCATTTCAACTATTGGTTGATGCAGCGAGGACGTGTGTGATATTTACCATGCTGGTGTCTCCGCCATACTTGTAATTTCCTTGAAAACACGGTGATTTTATCAGAGCCCATCCTGTTAGGTGAGTAGTAAGTCTTGAAGGATATTATTACTAAATACATCAGTTTTAATTATCTTCTTTGGATTCAGTTATAGTATTTTTATAAGGATTCGTCTCGTGAGTGTTATTTTACACACTTGTAATATTTTCTTCTCGGAAGCATGATGGCTGTATCCGAGACCATACAGTTATGGAAAGTAGATGTTGAAGCATATTATTCCTAAATATATCAATTTTAATTATCTTCTTTGGATTCCGCTAAAATAATTATCATAATTTATTATTTTTATGTAGGCGCGTGGTGTAGATGTCAATTTTACATAATTGGCATGCTATAACTCTCCTACCCTTCAAAGGAGGCTCTCAGGGTGGGAGTCAACAGTTGATGGCGAGGATACACCTACAGATACATCTTGCCCCTTGGGAGTAGGCAACAGCAACTACACTAAAGTTATCCGGCTTGCAGAACACGCTCGTCCTCCTCTTTCATGGCACAAAACAGAGATCCGAAGAAGACCATTACCATCCTTTGCAGCGCGCTGAGGCCGAAGGAAGGCAAGGGAGGGGAGAAGAAAGGTCAGGGAGAGTGCATACACAAGATTACCTCAGATCCACGTATAGTAAAGATTTGAAACAAAAACCCCAACTGGGTAATAATTAGAAAATCATTATAAAGTTATTTCCTTTACGTAATAAAGGTGCCAACAGGAAATAGATCAAATAGATTGTTCTCATCAGGAGAAAATCATTCACAGATCTTGATTATGACTGAATCTTGCAACTGCAACTACTTCTATAACGATAGATCAAAAATCTCTATTCTCGTCAGGAGAAAATTATTAATAGATCTAGATTCTAACTGAACCTTTCTAATGTTACTTTCAATTTAATATAGGTATACTTTATACACATACACATAGCAATGTGTGTATCTACTCCCTATTAAATACACAAAAATTTACATTCATACTTTACAGTGAAGACTGAATATAGAATCCTCCATCTAAATTTTAATTTACATATTCAATATACGTTTTACAAATAAAGATTACCTCCTATATTTTCCTTTTATACTAGATCTAGTAGAAAACTTCAACACAATATTATAGCTAGCATTACAAATTATGTCATTTTATATCATTCACTATATACAAATATATATTACTTAGGGTATCTTCTTTAAATGGCCTACATGAGCCCGACGACTTTGTTGTCCATCCTCCACGAGTTGGAGTACAGATACAGGTGTTAAGAATGATCTAATTCTCCATGGACCGCTCCACTTTGGAGTGAGTTTGGCAGAGATCCTG
This sequence comes from Timema shepardi, assembly GCA_902151425.1. NCBI lineage: Eukaryota > Metazoa > Arthropoda > Insecta > Phasmatodea > Timematidae > Timema > Timema shepardi. Next base: position 15,606 of record CABFVX010009118.1, read on the forward strand.
TTCCGGCACATAACCGTGTCTTTTACAGACACATTTACAGACAACCGATCTCGGTTGTAAGCCGTGGCCACACTGGCCCTGGATCTCCGCAAATTATGAAAGGCAAGCTTACACCTTTCATAATAAGAGGAGATCCCACAGTCCCCAACCAGAGGGTCAACGTCCCGAATTGTCAACAAGGGATGACTCAATTCCCTGCCAAGTAATAAAGATGAAGGGGTGAACCCTGCAGACTCATGAATAGCCGAGTTGAAAGCAAGAGATAGAAAGTTTAGCCTCTTGTCCCAGTGAGGCTGGGAACTACCATGATAAATGGTCAAAGCAATATTTAAATTTCTATTAAATCTCTCTACCTAATTAGGGGCAGGGTTGTAAGGACTAGTAGTTACATGTTTAATTCCCCACGCAAAACACATGTCATGAAAAATCTTGGATTTAAAACAGGGTCCATTATCACTTACTAACTTTCTGGGGGCACCAAAAATCGCCCACACTCTATCATACAAGGCTCTAACGGTGGTGGAACCTTTCATGTTTCTAAGGGGGATAATCACAACAAACTTAGAAAAGCCATCAATGAGGTTGAGAACACAGGTGTTTCCATTAGTAGAACGAGTAATGGGGCCTACAAAGTCAACAAGCACAATCTCCCACGGGTTATGAGCGACATCTGCAGCGTGCAACCCATAACGAGTGTTCTGAGAGGGATTGGCTCCTAAACACCCATCACACTTCCTAATCCACTGTCTAACATCCTGGTACATATTGGGCCAAATACACTCCTGTGCAATCTTACGATGCGTTTTGAAAATTCCCAAGGGGCCTCCAAAGGTGGAATTATGAAAAAGGATCATATCCCTTAATTTATTAGGAACAAAAATCTTTCTACCTTTCAACTATACAACACATTTGACCCTTAACTACTACGGTGGGGTCAAAATGACCCAGCTACTACTAATTTATTGCTGGAGAAAGGAGTACCTGCTTGTCATAGCTGTACGCTCTGGTATTCTCAGTTGAACTTGAGCTTTGGACATGTTGGATATTTCGCTTCCCTCTTGTGTACCGTTCCCTTGTGCTTTTCTCCTTGGCTCAATTCTGACCCCATCATAGTAGTTACGTTACACGTTTTATTCACTTTTCTTATTGTTATAATTTACGTTTTAACGAGTGTATATCAGTAGGAGTACGCCATTGCAAAGTAGTGAGGCTATTCCAGCAGCTTTGAACGAATGAACGGACAATGAAAATGACGGTCTCGGAAATGAGAGTGATGGTGATTTGAGTGACGGTGGAAGTGAATATAGTGATCATGAAACCGAATCTGAAATTGAACATTAATCAGAAATCGATAATGCAGAAAGTGAAAATGAAGGTAATGGTGGACAGACTCTGGCGGAGGGTACGCCGGTGACTCTGGGGGTGGGGGCGGTGGCTGCGGCGTCATAAAGGGTGGTGGTGGCGGGTGGTGTGGAGCTCGGGAGAGTGGTAGAGGCCTGGGCAACGCGGCCACAACGTCTACTTTGCGGAAATTGTATTACAACAGTTACATTTATTGGTAAATAAAAATGAACATGTTAGATCTTGTGTGTGAATTTGCTATCTAACCCTAAAAACTAGTTCCTTTTTACTTTCACCTTGGGTATCAACGATAAAACAGTTAGTGTCGGACCGAGCTCCACACCACCCACCACCACCACCAGAGCCACCTGAATATCCACCGCCAGAGTCAGGAATTTGAATTTTTTTTATCACCACGTCTTACTACCCGTTCGGGTTATATGCTATAAGTACTAATTACGCTGATGGATTAGGAACTGGGAAGGTTGAATTAGAGGAAGTGAACCCGCATTTGCGTGGAGGGAGAGTGGAAAACCACTTAGGAAAACCCACCCCCAGTTCACCCGACCGAGATTCGAACCTCGATCTCCCAGTCCTCAGCAGTCGAGCTAAACATGACTAGCGCGTTAGCCAACTACGCCACCGAGGCGGGTGAATTTGAATCACGTATTTTAAAACGATCAGTCAATGATATAAACTTATGTAGTTGGGAGAAGGTCAACAAGATTAATTTAATAAATATGATGTCATAAATATGTCAAACAAAATCAGTTTTTATTTTCAGAAATATTCTAACGGTCTCAAGCCAGAATTAGAGGAAGTGTACACACATTTTCACGGAGGGAGAATGGAAAGCCTATTAGAAAAAACCTCCCTAAATAATATATCCTTTAAACTGAATACCGTGGCGTGGATTTGTTAGCGGTGTCAGCCCAGCGAAAGATATCGAGGTTCGAATCCATGTGGGCACACCATTCCTCTTGTTGGTGCCAAGCTGATAGCTATTTTAATCATATTATAAATACAAATATTAAGAAAGTTTGGGTGCGTATAACCCGAACGGGTAGTAAGACGCGGTGCTAACAAAAATAACGTTTGGATTTTAGACATAATAGTAATTGTTTTTCTTTCTTTATTCGCACCCAAGACTCCTGATAGAGAAAATGAGTGTCGCTCATGAATATATATTTGAAGTGTAGTTAAGAAACTAGACAATATATTAAATAATATTTTTCAAACAGGGAGTCAAACCGGGACTCCCTCTTTCACAAACATTCCACTATATGAAGAATCCGACTCCTAGCCCGTCTAACCATCAGCATCGGTTTTTCACTATGATAGTTTTGTTTCGAAAACCAAGCTATTATACAGGAGGCTTTATTTCCCAAAATTTTATTGTATTAATAAATATTCAGGGTATGCTAAACAAATCCACGCTATAGTATTCTATTTAAATGATATATTTTATTATAGATTCCTTCATCCGTATCGGGCGTATTTACTACTATAGCTGTCCCAGACCCGCATCTTACTACCCAATCGGGCTATACGCTTATGTGTTAGGGATGAGTAAGGTTGAATTTAGAGGATATGCACTCGCATTTTCGTGGAGGGAGAGTGTAAAAAACCACCCTCAGTGCACCCAAACGGGTTCGAACCACGATTTCTTCCCGTCACCCGCGTTAGACCACTCAGCCACTGAAGCAGGCAGATAGTGTATAGACAAGGAATCTCTTCACTAATGATCCAGAGCGGGGAGGCTGGGGAGTGAGGCTCTTCATAATACAAACCTATTACTAAGTTTGGCACAAAGAGTAAAAATAATTTCACGTCTACATGCCCGTTATTTGTCACCTAAGTATTCCCAGGACGCAAACAAACATATTTCTCACTTTCAATATGTAATGCGTGCCTTTGACCCACTCTTACACTTCATGAGTGGTTACAGCCAGGGAAAATATTCCCTCTCCCTCAGCACTATTGTGTCTGTAAGTCGTGTGCTGGTGCAGAAACCCTTAAGTAGGCTTTCCTCGCAACATCTGTTCAAGTTATTTGTAAGGTAACCCAAACGTCAAACAATTCCCATCAACTCTTCAGGCCATAAGTTTTCTGTTGTAATGTCAAACAGTCCCAGGATACCCATTTAGTCCAACAACTTAGTTTAGTTTAGTTGGTAGCGTGTCTCTACACTGAGCCAAGGGTTTCCTTCGAATCTTGTGTGGGTGAAATAAGGGTGGCTTTACACTTTTACACCACGCAAATGCGTGCTTACTTCATCTAAATTCAACCTTTCTAATTCATAATTTATTAGCGTAATTAGTACTTAAGAGGATATTGGTCCTGTACCGCTATTGCTCCCAAATGTGACAAAGTACACGGTACAGACTCTTAGTGAAATAATGTTTAAGGAAAAATAAAAAATTGTATAATATATAATTTTGCATTTTTGAAAAGCGGAAGAATATGGTGACGTACTTATAAATTCTTAATGGATTCGTTTAAAATAAATCGTGATTCAGAAATGAATAATAAAAATCTAAAAACTATATATAAATAAAAAATTATCTAAGACGTTTCCATTAAAAAAATTTACATAGTTGCAATAGAAAATACGAAATAAATATGATTTTAAAACGATTATTTTATAACGATTGCTCTGTTATCTGGAGGAAAGACTCTGAACTACCTGAACAAGGGATTACAATAAATGGGTTGTGATGCTGGTCTCTTTGAGTTGGGGGCCGGCGAGGTTGGTTGAAGGAGTGTGGATAGTGTCCGGCTGATCTGTGCGTGGTTTGGGTTATCAGTGGGGCAATAAATAAGTGCGGGGCGATGAGTATTCCAAGGAGGAACAATTAAAATAGTACTGTACAGTAGAAGTTGCCGGTAGCACGAGTCACTGGCTATTCTGAGCCGGCGAGTTCACTGCACTCACCCCTCTCCACAGTCCCCACTGGCTATTCTCAGCCGGCGAGTTACAGCACTCACCCCTCTCCACAGTCCCCACTGGCTA
>CABFVX010009119.1:0-19959 GCA_902151425.1 Timema shepardi
CAGTTAAATCTAGAGGAATATATTATTACAGACGCAGTTAAATCTTGAGGAATATATTATTACAGACGCAGTTAAATCTAGAGGAATATATTATTTCAGACACAGGTAATTCTAGAGGAATATATTATTACAGACGCAGTTAAATCTAGAGGAATATATTATTACAGACGCAGTTAAATCTTGAGGAATATATTATTACAGACACAGTTAAATCTAGAGGAATATATTATTACAGACGCAGTTAAATCTAGAGGAATATATTATTACAGACGCAGTTAAATCTAGAAAAAAATATTATTACAGACACAGTTAAATCTAGAGGAATATATTATTACAGACGCATTTAAATCTAGAGGAATATAATACTATACACGTAGTTAAATCTAGAGGAATATAATACTATACACGTAGTTAAATCTAGAGGAATACAATACTATACACGTAATTAAATCTAGAGGAATATAATACTATACACGTAGTTAAATCCAGAGGAATATAATACTATACACGTAGTTAAATCTAGAGGAATATAATAATATACACGTAGTTAAATCCAGAGGAATATAATACTATACACGTAGTTAAATCTAGAGGAATATAATACTGTACACGTAATTAAATCCAGAGGAATATAATACTATACACGTAATTAAATCTAGAGTAATATATTACTATAGTCACTATGATATATTTCAGGCTAATATTGCATAACTTCATACGCTACTGAATGTGTTCTATAATTATTTCCCCCAAATAAATATATTTGAGCGTTGCCCCCCATGTTTATTAGTGTGGCATGGATACCAAGTTGGTTTGAGTTGCTTTAAGGAATGAAAAAAACCTTTCTATTTTTTTTTTTTAGAAACAATAATAGCTTCACCTAATAATGCATTCATGTCAGCGTTCATATTTGATATGTGTTCCGTCATTGAAGATAAGCTGTTCTCCCGTTTTTTGTCGGGTATCTGGCCTACATTTTATCAACTTGAGAATTGTAAATATTCCACAGTAACAGTTTGACCACGTAACGCGACGACTGAAGTGCGTTGAAGGGAGTAGAGTGTTTTAAGTTCCCCCCTACCAACTGACCGGAGAAAAAAGTATCTGTTAAGCCTCAACCAAAATAGTTATTTTTTTAGTTGTAACATCACACCTGTCCATTCCGTTACAACTAAATTAGATTAGTAAAGTTTTGTTACGCGAATTTTCAACTGAAGACACGCGAATATTCCGAGAGGAGCTCCAACTCTGTCAAAGAAGTTTGTTTGGATATAGAAATCATGGTTCCATTTCTAGAACAAAACTTCTTAAATTTTGAAGAGAGGAATTATTGTGACCGTAAAAAAAAATTCTAATTGGATACTTTGATTGACGTTTCATGACACCATAAAAAAAACTTGTTTTTTCATGATGTCTTCTTTCAGTACTTACCTCGGCCTAAAACAGAAAGAATTTTACTGAGTGAGATAAAAAAAAAGTATATAGGGTTACCTAGAGTTTTTTTGTGTTGGCTATTTAACCCTATAATTCAGAGCATTTTAATTAAAGGAGAAAATAAAATCGATTTTATTAACGTTCGATCTAACGATTTTGATTAAAATTCGTATCAATGCACTGTTTAACAAAACAAACAAAATGTCACATCTGGTTTTTTTTTTTCAGAAAAAAATGACTTATTGGGTGCTTTAGATCAGAGGATAGTTTGATAATATTTCTACAACTTTACAACATGTGAAATAACATATCATTTCAAAACTATGGGTGTATTAAAAATAAAAATAAACTATATTTGGAATATATTCTTACAGGTAAAACCGTAACTGAGGTAAAGGAATACGATTTTTTAAATGGGAGGCTTGGGAATAGAGAGTTGACTATTATACTCTTTGCTGGGCAGAGAGGTTCCTTTTACTCTCAATGTTTCTGTAACAGTGTATACTACTTTGGTTAGGCTATTTGGTGAGATATGATGCTACTTTGAACATTATGTTTATGAAACAATGTATGTTATTTAATGTCATATATCTTACCATCTATAGTAGCCCCGTGGCTTCTTTGGTGCTAACTGACAGCTCACAGCTGACTTCTGACAGTTAACATTTAGGTATATACCTAAATTTTGACTGTCAAAAGTGACAGCTGCTAAACACATGTTTTAGCAGATCATATGGTTCGGCGTAGGGATACATAATTTGGTCTGGTAACTTTTCAAAGCTGTCACTCAGCACCAAAGAAGCCATGGGGCTACTGTATGTCGGATGACGTTTATTTCTACAATAAACTAAACAAATATAGAATGAAAGGTTGTAGTGTTGTATAATTTCATTAGTTTCTATCATACTCATGCTCAACAATGCTTGCTGTGATCTATAGTTTAAGAAACTGTGTTATAAATAGATTCTAGAATACAATCCCAGGTTGGGATAAAACCACTTCGGCTGGTTTAAGATTCATGCAGGTGACCTGGCGGTCTAGTGGTAAGGTGTCAGACTTCTGTGCTGGCGGCCGGGGTTCAATCCTCGGTCCCGGCACAGATTTATCAGATTACCAAACCCTTACTTCACCTCTGACAAGACATCTTGTGAATGTGGGGAATGCCCAGGCCTCCACCGTGGTTCGGATTCCACGTTAAACTGTAGGTCCTCCATTTCATCTCACAATCACCCTACCATTACACATTAGCGTAAGTGCGTATAACCCGAACGGGTAGTAAGACGCGGTGCTAATAATAATAATAATAATAATAATAATAATAATAATAATAATACGATTCATGTATTGATAATAGAGATAGTGCATAGCACATAACGCGCTATAAGAACGCATTATTCATAGAGTTGAGCATATACGACCCTTGTCTACGTGTGTGACGAGTTTCCTTGGCCTTTTTTGAGTGTGTGCCCCGCGTTATTCTTTTGTTCCTGCGCAGACGGCTGCGCGCGGTCTCGTCGTCTGCCGAGAGTGAGAGCCGATTCTACTACTGCTCTCTCCACATGTGCAAACAAACAGTGGCGGCTCGTGTATAGGCACTGTGGAACTGCAGCACCCCCTATTTCCACTTGATATTAACGATAACATTTAATATAATGAGTCCTTTTTTCTTTAATTCTTTCTGTATTTTTATAGAACCATATATATATTCCTTAATCTTAATGTCAGTATTTCAGTGGCTATCCCCCAGTTTATGAAAAAAGATAAAAACATATTTGTATGGAACTGTGCGCTTCACAGTTCCGTTCGCTATTGGATGACAGTTCTAAAATCATATGTTTAGGTTTTGGGTTGCCAACACTTGTAAAAGATCACAGTTTTGTTATAAATGTAAATATCTTTAATAACCTGTTATATATTACATTTAAAATAACGTAAACTTAAGTTTTCTCATAATATTTCATTTTTTAAATTAATTTCTTTTTATCCAACTCAAAACAATATTTTAAATATAATTAAAAGTACTTATTTTTCGTTTTGGAACGTTACTGATTTTGTGTAATATAGTGCACATATCAATACATTTTAATACAGGCATCGTATTTACTTATAAAAGAGAAAATTCTTGTCTTTTTTTTACGTACAATACATTATTTTATGGTTATTTTATCGTATTTTGAAATATTTAACTGAATAAAATATTTTCATCAACTGCATGTCTTAATCATTGTAAAAAACTTGTTTACCGTTATGTTCAATCATATGGTTTAAAATTCTTAATTCGCCATTTTGAAACTATATTCGTTAGAAGTTTTTGTGAAAGTGATGTTAATATTTTTTTAAAGGTCGTTCAACACCTGATATTCTAATATCTCAGCCAGGCAAAAGCAACAACAAGAAATATATTCGTAACTTTAATTCTGAATGGTACCAACGGAAATGTTGGCTTTGCGTCTGTGATGTAAAAAAAACTGCACTGTTTGGCTTCCCGAGTTAGCAGCACCCCCCACTAATTTTAGCTACGAGCCGCCACTGCAGCCAAGCTAAACTAGGGTGGGGTACTACTACGTGTGCTTCAGGCCGAGGCCTATGCTCTTTAAAATGAGTGAAATTAAGAAATGAAAGTAGGACTCTATTAGAGTAGGGTAAGGCGGGCTTGGCAGACAAAGGAAATGCCGCCAGGACCGTCCCACTGAGTGGAAGTAAGAGCAGGTAAAAAAACAAACAACCTTTGGACTAATTCGAGGGTAAAAACCTGCGATATGATCGTGCAGGATGCATGCTCCGTTACCAAAGATATGTTTTTACGGATATTCCCGGTAGCGTGGGAATTTAAGGGAACGTTGATGTCAGGGATCTAAGCAGATCCAAGCGACAGTTGTCGCCTGGATAAATAAAAAAAAGAGAAGATAACTACTGTGCTGTGTGTGTTTAAACGAACCATATAGAGCGTATGTTACTTTTGACACCAACAAGATACGGCCCTTTTCAGGGCTGATTTTGTGGCTCAATGCCGAAAGTACCAGAACCGATCCTAATGGTGCTCAATCTTGTGCAATAGGTGGGTCTAAAGTCAGTGCGTGTTGCTGACTGCCTCCAGCCCCGTCAAAGTAAGTATACGGGTCAATAAGCCGTGTAATGGCCGGCTCATCGCCCCTCACTGGTACTCGGCACACAGGGCCAACTCCGCTGAAAACACCCGGCTCAAGTTCGCACTACCCGTATGCGCCATGTTCTGAAAACCAGTAGATCAGAGTCTACGCGCACACGATACGCTCCTCAGATCCGCGTCAGAGCACCAGAGCGTGGTGGGAGGGAGTAAGGTGAAACCGTCCAGCCTCTAAAACTGGCCCGTTTCTGCGCAAGACGTCAACTTAGGGGGACTTTATTTACTGCCAGCATAGCGTGATGTGGCACATTCTCAAGTAAACTTTAGGTTCCATCAATAAGCCCTATATAAACCACACTACAGTAGCCCCATGGCTTATTTGGTGCTGACTGACAGCTCACAGCTGACTTCTGACAGTCAACATTTAGGTATATAAAATAAACAAAGAGGGACAGAGTGTTGCTAGTAATAGCTTGTGTTACTCTCAGGACAATAAACAAGGTGTGATAGAGTGTTGCTAGTAATAGCTTGTGTTACTCTCAGGACAATAAACAAAGAGGGACAGAGTGTTGATAGTAATAGCTTGTGTTACTCTCAGGACAATAAACAAGGTGTAATGGAATGTTGCTGGTAATAGCTTGTGTTACTCTCAGGACAATAAACAAGGAGGGACAGAGTGTTGGTAGTAATAGCTTGTGTTACTCTCAGGACAATAAACAAGGAGGGACAGAGTGTTGCTAGTAATAGATTGTGTTACTCTCAGGACAATAAACAAGGAGGGACAGAGTGTTATAGTAATATCTTGTGTTACTCTCAATACAATAAACAAGGTGTGATGGAGTGTTGGAAGTAATAGCTTGTGTTACTTGCAGGACAATAAACAAGGAGGGACAGAGTGTTGCTAGTAATATCTTGTGTTACTCTCAATACAATAAACAAGGTGTGATGGAGTGTTGGAAGTAATAGCTTGTGTTACTCTCAGGACAATAAACAAGGAGGGACAGAGTGTTGATAGTAATAGCTTGTGTTACTCTCAGGACAATAAACAAGGAGGGACAGAGTGTTGCTAGTAATATCTTGTGTTACTCTCAATACAATAAACAAGGTGTGATGGAGTGTTGGAAGTAATAGCTTGTGTTACTTGCAGGACAATTAAGATAAAGGAACCGACTTTTGCAAGTAGCCACATGGTTTTTTGTGAGACTCTCTCTCTCTCTCTCTCTATATATATATATATGAATGTATAACAATAAAACATATTAATTTTTGTTTGAAACCATTTTTAATTGATCTTATCAGAAATATTCTTTACAATTTTTTAACACATCTTTGGTTCCTATTCGGCGCTTTCCCAGCCTAACAATTCTCGGGCTAGCTTTATGACCTGATCGACATCGACGCCGTAACTTTCCAGTTTGACGATCATGGCCTGGACCTCTTTACTGTTGTACATCCTGTCGACGAATGCCTGAAACATCGTGAGATAAATTTGAAGAGTTGACGAACAAGAAATAAATTATCAGGATCTTATCATAGTCAAAGGCAGAGCTGAAATCAAGCCATGACGGAATAATTTAGCCGAGACTTACGTGGAATTCGGGACTGCTGACTTTCTCGACAAAGGCGGCAAAGTCGGGGCTGCTCTGCTGCTTCTCCTTGAAGAGCGCAATGAGGTCGTCAATTGGGAGGATGGCTTCTATCTTGTCCAAGAACTCGCGGAATGTCCTCTTTGAAGGGAGGCTCCTGGTCTCTGGCTCAACATGGGGGAGACCCAGGAAGTCGTTGATGTTGTTGATGAAGGTGTAAATGTCAATACCGGCTTTATACAAGTAGTCGTACAACTGCAACATCCAATAACAATCGTCAAGACCAAATACACTTTCCACCCTATCAACAAGTACCATAGGTCTAGTGCTACTTTATATATCTTCGCATCGCCTCTAGTAGGCCTCACCCTAAGATCGGGTCACTCACATCCTTGGCCTCCTCGGATGCATTGATCTTCTCGACAATATCTTTGAAATCATCCGACTGCAAGTACTCCAGGACAGCTTGGACCTCTGCGTCATTGCTGATGTAGTCTAGGGCGATGTCTTGTATTTGGTCGACGGGGATGAGAGCGATGAAGTCTTGGAGGTCGTCATTGAGGGTCCTTGTACTCTTCACTGTGGACATGAGGGATGATATCACTCGATGTAGTCTGAGGGACAAGAGCTTGGGACCTATATTACCTGTCATCACTACATATCCCCTGATCAGGTTTAGCTTTAGAGACCACGTCAGTGAGTATTCAGTATGGAGACAAATAGATGGCTGGAGCTTTATCTATATCCATTATAGAGCTGTAAACAGCTTGTAGGCCTACCTGACATAAACGTGAGCTAAGCGTGCAGCTTACAGTACCAGGATCAGCTATTGTGCTGTGCGAATTATCTTACATGTGTAGTCAAATGTGCCAGTATTAGTCACTGTGTTTTGTACCAGAATGTACTACATGTGTAGTATACTGCACCAATGTTGTACTACGTGTGTAGTATACTGCACCAATGTTGTACTACGTGTGTAGTATACTGCACCAATGATTGTACTACGTGTGTAGTATACTGTACCAATGTTGTACTACGTGTGCAATATACTGTACCAAAGTTGTACTACGTGTGTAGTATACTGCACCAATGTTGTACTACGTGTGTAGTATACTGTACCAACGTTGTACTACGTGTGTAGTATACTGCACCAATGTTGTACTACGTGTGTAGTATACTGCACCAATGTTGTACTACATGTGTAGTATACTGCACCAATGTTGTACTACGTGTGTAATATACTGTACCAATGTTGTACTACGTGTGTAATATACTGTACCAATGTTGTACTACGTGTGTATTATACCCTACCAATGTTTAATTGGGTGTTTTTATGTACATTTATCTTGGTCGGTTCTACAACCAGAGCTACATTTTTTTTTATACCTAATAACCTTCAGTCCTTAGAGAATACTTTAAAACTAGAATTTTAAAATAAATTAATAAATTTTATACAATTTTTTTTAAGTTGGTATCCCTTTTACCTAAATCTTTATGTAGAATATTTTATTTCTTATGAAACGATTGTTTGGAAAAAGACTTTATTTTCGGTAATATAGTACTACACGACACAGTAAACATTTTATGCGCAAAGAATGTCAACGATTTGAAGAATGCAGGGGGGGAGACCAATTATACACCTCATCACTCGTTATCTTGAGGTTCAAAGTGAAGAATGCGATTTTAGTGCAAATGTAATTATTTTAGAGTGAAAAATTATCGGGACATTATAAGTAGCTTTTTAAAAGTCACAAAATGTGCAGCAGAAGTTACAGGAAAATCAGGGCGTACCATTTGTGAAATTCTAAAGGAAAAAAGTTTGGCAAGTGGGGCACAACAAAACTTTCAACTCCAAGAAAAACGCACAAAACCATCAGCAGAGAAATTGATCTTGATGTTCTGACGACGACTTATAAAGGGGAGTATTGTGTAATGATATTGATTTGGATTAATCTAAATTATGTAAAAAAGTCATGGATGAAGGTAATTTTTCTTTACAGTAATATAGGTAGAGTATTCTTTTAAGATTCATCCATGAAGAAACATGCGATTCCCAGAAAATATGTGAAAAGGATCTCACCCTAAAGTATATTTTTTATACCATCCTTCCTGGTAAAGAGCAACTGCGTTTCTTCTTGTTAAAGGGAACAACTTCATAGTATTTGGCATAACACGCCATTTCCTTATACCAATAAGAAGCTAGCCTTCACATAACGTGTCGCCAGGACTCTGTCTATTGGTTAGTTTTTACATTATTGACCAGGGGAGAAAATGCTAGGGGTATGTCATATATAAACCATTGTGCGTATGTTTATGGCAGGAGGAGGACGATCTCCGGGACCTCGCTCACGCACAAGTCAGTCACAGTCCAACACATTATAATATAAGTCACTTCAATATCACAAGTGTGCAGTGATATGAAGCTTTTAATTGAAATATGTGCAAGTAATTTACTGATGTAATTTAAATAAACCGTGTGTGAAATAACAGCCATCAACATTTCTCTTTCTTTAATTAAATTAATATATACCGATTTAATTAGTGCTCGAACACAGGGCTATAGACAGCTGATTAAACGGTATCTTTTCCGTACAGTGATGATAGGCGCTCGATAACGGAGCTTAAGACAACCTAAAATCATCACAGCAATAAACAGGGAATTAATCCGCAGTGTATCAATCGACGCCCGAAGCGGGGAGATTGATCACATAGTTTTTATTATTGACGCCCAAAGCGAGGCGCTTTTATCCGATATTATTACAATTGGTTGAAATGAGTTCTGGGCCACTTTCTCCCATTAGTTTAACATTGATCCTCCACATTAAAATGGGAATTATTATTTTGGGGTTGACAATTATTTCGAATTTTATAATTGATCCTCCTCACTGAGAGTTTGGACCACTTTCTCCCACATTGATCCTTGTCATAAAGCAGGTGGGTCACTTTCTCTCATAAAAATAACATTGCTAGGTGGTGGATCAGGAAAAAATATTTGGGGGGAAGAGGGAGTGAACCAGATATTTATAAATAGTTACACCATTAAATTGATAAAACTTTTATAAATCACTGACATTATATTATAATATTACTATGTATTGAGTTTTACTCGTTTAGACGTTTATTAAAACGTTACCCAGGGGGCACTGCGAAGAAGCGAGGAACGTCACCTCCCACCTATAACTAATTTCGAATAAACTATTTAATTTTGATAAATCCTGATGGAATCAGGCTATGATATTCACAAGCACCCAAGATTTTTACGTAATAAAATCTTTATTACAAAGGTTAATAAACAAACTTTCTTTTCAATCTACTTACATACAAAATATAAAGGGTGAATTATTTTATATCTCCATTGGTGAACACATTTGTCTTATTTTGTAGTGACCGTATGGAAGAATGTCGCATCCATTATCTAAAATATAGAGTTTTGTCATCTGCTGGTGAAAGTGCAAGTCTATTCAAAGAAATACTGTACAATTGATGTTTCTCACTTCTTATCATAGACTTATTGGCGTAGTGTAAGATCAACTGCTTTTAACATTTTTTATAACGTTCATGTTTAATTTTCTTTTTGAGAGTTGTTTTTGACACATCTTTACCTTCTTTTTTTCTCCTCAAAACTCTCCTTTTGAATGGAGTAAAGTTTAGGTCGAAGTCCCACAAACTCTCGATTACACTCTCCATTCATCTCATCCTTCATTTTACCAAGAACTTTTTTATTGAACACACTGTATAAAAATGTGTTTCTGGATAGTGTGAAGTGTATAATCGGTTTATATTATCAAACATATCCACATACATATTTTCTGTTTTCAGTTCGTAGCAAAGAGAGTCTTTGTCCGTGAATAAGAGCTCTGCATTTTGTCCATATTTCCTTTTATCATAACTATAATGAAAGTTATACATGATAACTTTGCTTATATCTAAGATTGCAAAGCCCGCATAGATAGGCTTATTTTTCTCATTTGAACCCCTGCCAACTCTTCCGTGAAGATAGTATAAGCAATAAATGCTGGCGAAGCAATACGCTTATTCTGTATTTTTTAATTGTTTAGTAATTGAACATTAACACGATGTCTTTGATTCGCCATCTACTTCCCAAATACTCTATTGTTCGTGAGATTGAAAAAGTACTTTTCAAATCCATTTACTGCATTTTTTCGTCGGGAAGTATTAAAATCAATATATGGTTTCAACCAAGCGCTCTGATTGAAAGTTCTCGGTGTATCTTTTGAAGCTTCATACCCAAGGACATATACAGTTTTAAATTATGGTAGTGTACCGCATAATTTTGTTTACTCTTTAATTTGGACACTAGCTTTTCGGTTTTTCCGCTGGTTTGAGAGTTCACCTTTGATTTTATATACTTACAGAATTGTGATAACCTCTCAGGAGGACTTTTTCAGGAGGAAGTGGATAGTCACTGTGCTCGTCATGAATTTCTTCCGCCTACTATAGATCTACTTCTAATATATAGCCCACAGTGCTATCATTGGCAACTGAAATTATATTGAGCTCTGCTATTTCAGTCTTATTCAACCACCTACAATTATTTTGAGGAAGGCGATCAGACATATAAGTTCCTACACTCATTTTGAGGTTTTAAAATAAATTGGTTAAGTTTTGTAAGTACGACTATTTTTAATTGTTTATTGGGCTGGATCATTTTCTACTAACAAACTAGCAGAGTTTTTGCGGTTATATCCAAGAAAGTTTTACTATTTTTTCAATAAAATTTTATCTTAAAAATAGTCATTTAATTTACATAAGAAACTATAATAATTAGATCACAAACAATAAAATATCTAGATAGCTCAAAATTAAACTTCAATAAACAAAATACAGCAAAATAACATAATTAACCACTGTAATTGTTGGCCAAACAAACAACGTGAAATAAATTTAATAAATAAAATTGCAAAGGAATGCAACCGATTATAAAAAATAGAAATATATAAATTTGATCAATTATTATTATTATTATTATTAGCACCGCGTCTTACTACCCATTCGGGTTATACGCTCTTACGCTAATGTGAAATGGTAGGGTTATTGTGAGATGAAATGGAGGACCTACAGTTTAACGTGGAATCCGAACCACGGCGGAGGCCTGGCATTCCTCACATTCACAAGAGGTCTTGTCAGAGGTGAAGGAAGGGTTTGGTAATCAAATAAATCTTTGCCGGGACCAAGGATCGAACCCCGGCCGCCAGCATAGAAGTCTGACACCTTACCCCTAGACCACCAGGTCACCTTGATCAAATACACTTTGAAAATAAAAATACGTATTTTGGAAAACTAAAAGTAGAACGTTTCTACTGTCACAAACAGTAAAGTCACAGGACACACAAGTATACTATATAAGATTTGAAATACTTTTTTGTTGGTCACACAAAGTGAAAATCATTAACTATTATGTATGATTTTATTCAGGAAAGTCTGTATTATAATAAAATGGAAACTAAAATGAAATACTAAAAATTAAAAAATATGCCAATTAATATTCCCTTTGATGTGCTCTCGTGGTTGTGTAATTTCTTTAAAAGCTGGAGTCATCCTAAAATATTTTTTTTACAACCACTTACAAATAACGAACAAATATTAGCAGGGATCCTACTTGAGCGTAGAAACAGATTAGAGACGGTAAATATTTACATATTGGTTTATTATTTGGAGACGTGTTGTTAGATACCATCAGGGTTATACATCCTAAATAATATTTATATTTGAGATAAACTAAGTAAGATGTAAGATATTATAGCCCATTTTCAACAAAGACCCTTGTACACAAATTGTCGCAGGTCCATGATTAAGTCAAAATGTATTAAAACCGGAAAGTAGTCTTTCTTAAACAAATGCAGCTATTATTATATCTATATATGCAAACGGATAATCTATTCAAGGATTCTTTTTATGGTTTTGAAGCGTCGGATCCACCATTTTAATGATAAACGTGTCAGTGCAAGTATTTTTAATTCCAGGAAAACGGTGCCCTTAACATATTCCCTCCAGAAGCCAAATAAACCAGTGTACATACCTGGCACGGAGGCAGCGAAGGACAGCCCGAGAATGGCAAGGAAGGCGAATACAATCTTCATCTGGAAAAATAAACAATAATTGCAATTAATAAATATGTTTGGCCTCTACCAATGCCACATAAAGCTCCTAGTTAAAATTTTCAAACCTATGTGGCCTCTACCAATGCCACATAAACTCCTAGTTACAATTTTCAAACCTATCTTGCCTCTACCAATGTCACATAAAGCTCCTAGTTACAAATTTTCAAACCTATCTTGCCTCTACCAATGTCACATAAAGCTCCTAGTATACAATTTTCAAACCTATATTGCCTCTACCAATGTCACATAAAGCCCCTAGTTAAAATTTTCAAACCTATCTTGCCTCTACCAATGTCACATAAAGCTCCTAGCTACAAATTTTCAAACCTATATTGCCTCTACCAATGTCACATAAAGCTCCTAGCTATAATTATAAACTCCATCATATTGTCTCTATAAATGTGACATAAAACTCCTAGTTCTAATTATCAAATCTATCTCGCTTTTCGTTGTTGATTTCAAGATATTTAAAAACATAAAATTAATTGCAAACTGTATTGGTCTATAAAATGCGATAAATGTTATTTTACAATTGTTATTGAAAAGGAATGTATTTTAAAACCAAAGATCAAATCAAGCATTCATTAGGACAGCCAGAGTTATTTATTTCACTTATAAATTGGCCAATGTCAACAAAGCTCGCTTTATTTTTATTATTGTTGAGTTAGGTGTTCTCCTAAATAATAAACTTGACTTTTCCTCTCATGTGGGCCATATAAAACTTCACCAACTGAAATTACTTGTACTTGTTAGATTTATTACCGCCTCGATCTCTAAAGTTGACTGTATTTTAAGCCTAGTATAGATCTGAGCTTGAATTGCCAGTATTGCTTCGTTCTCCAATCACTTTGACCGACTCTCGAAGTTTGGAAAATGCTCAACGTTAAATCTGTTGCTGCTTGCTATGATACACTCTTTATTAACCGGGTTTATTATGTTTATGACAGAACTGGAAATATTTTAGGGCTCCAAACCCTCTTCTAACGCAGACTCCATGGCGATGCCCTTTTTGTATTCAAATATTTGTAATAACAGCCTTCATCCTTGGAACAGCAACCAACAATTTATACATACTCGACCCTCTTGGCCGTTATATTCCCATCACTGGCAAAACCTCTCCCAAATTTGATCTATATCATAAAATATAACCAAATTCAGAGCGTTATGTAAGAAACCTTTTTATAGCTAAGGACTTTAATTTTATGTTTTTCTTAAATAGTTTACCACTCTGTATCCTCGAGAATGCGAGTGAATTTCCTCCCATTTCTAACTTACACAGAGCTACCCCATAATGTAGCTAAAATGCACAAATTGGTGGAAATATGTGTTGCAAAAACCATTATTTAGTTAAATTTGTACGAGTAAGAAACCACTTAGTTATGAAAAACCTATTCTATATAACATATTATTATTATTATTAGCACCGCGTCTTACCACCCGTTCGGGTTATACGCACTTACGCTAATGTGTAATGTTAGGGTGATTGCGAGATGAAATGGAGGACCTACAGTTTAACGTGGAAATCCGAACCACGGTGGAGACCTGGCATTCCACACATACACAAGATGTCTTGTCAGAGGTGAAGGAAGGGTTTGGTGATTAGATAAATTTGTGCCAGGACCTGGGATTGAACCCCGGCCGCCAGCACAGAAGTCTGACACCTTACCCCCTAGACCGCCAGGTCACTATGTAACGTAAAATACAGAAACACGTTTAAATATATTTAAAAACAAACACCGTTTCTATAAACATAATCAAATGAAATATAGTTGATGGCAAAAACAAACTAAAAATATAAAATTATTAAAACTATGTCGTTTTACGTTTGGGAGTCTATTTTCGTCATTAAGTTTGCCGCATACTGCCTAGTCTAGCTCTGATCACGTACTACCAACACTGAAATAACATCAGTGCTGCTGTTAGTCAACAAAACCCTCATTTTTATTTGAACTCCGCCTTCCTCATAATATCGCCAAAACTAACGGTCAATACTAGCAGCTATTATACCAATGAGAAACTCTTCAAGCGCTGATTTATCTAGAAATTACATCATAACTTGCACTCTAGAGGCGATGGATGTAGGAAATATCAGAAGGATAGCTAAAGCTGACTGCTCTAAAAATGACTTACCTTGTACGCTAGAAGCAAGGGATCTAGGAAATATGTTCTGCACCAGGTCTAAAGACGCGTTTTATAGTAAATGCAACACTTTAGGGAAATCCCGAGTTGTTCCATTATCTTTGTGAGAACAATGCGACTGCACTTATTGAAAAGTACTTGCAATTTTTTTTTATGATAAGAATAAACATCTCAATTTGTTAAAAAATAATTATAATTCTGATTATCAGTTTTAAAAGCTTGGGTTGAAAAGTGGATAGCAACAGATTTCTAATTTTAATAACAGTGTCAACCTTTACAAATTATCATTCGGAACTAATTTCATGGATTATTATTAAAATATCTCAGATCATAATAAAGAAGCATTTTTTTAAAGTTGTCAATTTATTGGATAAGCTGAAGATTAAAAATGAAAAATTTATCCCTAAAATAAGGATGTCACAATATAAATACCGCCGAAATAAATCAGTTTTTGTCAATATATTTCTTAAAATGTTAATTAAGTCTTAGTGAAGTTCATACTTTCTCTTCGGTTGACATACCACGTGACTAAGGACAAGGACACGGAATGACAAAACATAAGGAGCTCACAGAACATGAAGATGAGGTTTTAATAAACAAAACACATTATATATATAGTAAAAACAATTAGGAATAACAAATTGTTTTGGTTAAAGTCCGTTTTTCACTTTTAATAAGGGCTTATGCTATTATATTGTAACTTTCACTATTATGAATTGATTTATAAATAGGTTTATAAATGTTTTCCGAGATACCTCTTTCTTTAGTAACTTGGAAATATTTCCAGGGTTCACAAAAAAAAGTTATATACATCACAAGAAATGTTTTTAATCAATAAATTGATTAAATATTATTGAAATGAGGTAATACTTCAAAACCAACCTAATAGACACAACTTGGCTGGTAAGTTCTTACACTGGTGTCTTATTTACTGCTGATTGTCTTGGTACGTCCTTGCTCTTTGTAATGAATGGAAACTGAGAAGCCTGAGCAATGAGACTTGGGCATACACCTTTCTATAACATGAATATTGGTTGATTACGATACTCCCGGTTACTCAACTTACATTAGTCACACTATCACCTCGCTGGTCTCCATCTTGTCGATTACCATCTTGCCATCATCGTATACGGATTGTCCCAATACTAGGGAATTATATTGGCAAGCAGGATTGTCTCAATATCATGTTTTTAGTGTGTATTTTTATTCAACACCTTGTTGTTTGCAGTCAAGTTGTCAGCCGACGTACTGTACGGTGCCATGTTGACCTCACTACAACACCTGAGCCGCTCTGGGTGTGAACTGCAACCACACGCCTCCCGATGCTCTGATGGTGATGCGGTACTTGATACATAGTTCCTCTTTCCCTGGAACTGTTGCCACGTGATACTTCCTCAATATCTCTCCCAGTAGCATCTTCATCTCCAGCATCGCGAATTTGTACCCTGAGGAAGAGAGACGCGAGGTGAGATCCAGACACACTAGTCCTGCCTGCTCAGGACAACTAGAGGATTAGCAAAGTACCTATACATATCCTGGGTCCTGCGCTGAAAGGAATGTAAGCGTACGGATGTCTTCCTCGCATATTCTCTGGAAGGAACCTGTCAGGATCGAATTTCTCCGGGTTAGGGTAGATGTAAGGGATCCTGTGGGTGGCATAGGGAGTGATAATCACCTGGCAGCCCTTTGGGAGGGTCACTTTACCTGAAACAATCACGATAAAGATATAAATAGGGTAATTACACATGAATGACAGGAGAATCTGACACAAATTCTGTCGAGGGGCTCTTTATTTGCTGAGTTATCCGTGGCAATGAAGCCTTAATTCTGACTCACCCATGGGGACGTCCTCTGACAGTGTCCTGGCGATGATAGGAACGCTAGGGTAGAGCCTCAAGGCCTCCTTGATGCATTGCTCGGTGTAGCACAGTTTCCGCAAGGCGCCTAGCGTTGGGACGTTTGGTAGTTCCCCCAACACGGCGTCCACCTCTTCCAAGACGCGGCTCTGAACGTCGGGATGTTTGGCCAGAAGGAAAAGAGTGAACGTTACAGCCGTCGCCACTGACTCCTGGCCCTGCCAAGGGACCAGTCAGATAAACATAGAAACAACGTCCAGCAACATGAGATTTTAATGAAATTGGAGGATTCCTAGCTATGTATCTTTTGCAAAGATAGAGGGAGTCGTTAGTTTACTGGAGCATGAAGTGTATTGCAGGTCAAACTTCTCCTCAGATGTCAAGGGCCTTTTGTGAATGTAGCTCAGATCTGAACCTGGGACTCTACTTGATACACCATTTCTATACTGACAGAAAGATTCTGTTTCCCACGTCCATTCCAAGACGCTCCAAACCCTGATTTTGGGATCGATTTGCTGGAGTTGTTCGGTTGTCAGGAGGATTTGGTGGGTCCTGTCTGTTAAGAGTATTCTTTTAGAGTCCCACCCCGAGTCTTCAGACAGATCTCATCCCATGGGTGATCGTTTCCAACTCACCGCTAGCATGAATGTGCAGACCTCTTGAATAATATCTTCGTCATTAAAGTTGTCACTCTGGTCGGCTATTTCAACAATCCGGTCCACCAATGGCCTCCAGCTTTGCGACAGATCTAGAGCGAGGAAATACAGACATGACTAATCGCTTTATCTGTAAATGTTTATATATATTATTATTATTATTATTATTATTATTATTATTATTAGCACCGCGTCTTACTACCCGTTCGGGATATACGCACTAACGCTAATGTGTAATGGTAGGGTGATTGTGAGATGAAATGAAGGACCTACAGTTTAACGTGGAAATCAAACCACGGTGGAGGCCTGGCATTCCACACATTCACAAGATGTCTTGTCAGAGGTGAAGGAAAGGTTTGGTAATCAGGTAAATCTTAGCCGGGACCAAGGATTGAACCCCGACCGCCAGTATAGAAGTCTGACACCTTACCCCTAGACCGCCAGGTCACAAAATTCCTTAAGAAAGCGCTCATTGACCCCCTGTGCAACCCTCAAATACTTGATTGTCAACAGACTTCATTATTCATCAACGTTTACTGTCCGTTTATTGCAAACACTTTATTTTTATTATTTAAGTATGTAGAGGATAATAAAAAAAATGGGTGCAAAGTTGGTTATAAAATATATTCCCATGTTGGGTGTATAGAGCCTATGTGTGATGTCAAATGGGAATATAGAGAGTGATAACACACATTCCAATGTGAGATGTTTAGAGTAGAACTTATCTACTATTGGTTAAATAGGGAGAGAACGTAGTGTTAGAACATATTACAGGTGCTATGAACCCGCTTCGATGGCTGCGTGGTCTAACGCGCCACTAATGGAATAGGCTATACCAACGAGGACTGGGTGATTGAGGTTCGAATCTCGGTCAGTTGCACTGAGGGTTGTTTTTACCAAAATGGTTTTCCACTCTCCTTCCACGCAAAATGCAGGTACATTTCCAATTAACCTTCATAATTACTCAAACCATTAGCGTAATTAGTGCATAAGCGTTTAACCCGAACGGATGGTAAGGTGCAGTACTAAAAATACAGCGAGCGATGAGTATTCTGGCAACACCCCACGGCACGATTCTTGCTTTCGATATTTACTATTGGTAAACACATATATGTGATTTTCTTTTTTAAGAATACTTAGTTGACGAATTTTTTTTTTTAAAAAAAAGCATATGAGAAAAAAAATGTGTATTAAAGTGTGTTTTAAAAACTTTCGGTCTAGCCGTGGCTAGACTCTTAAACCATGGCAGCCTTCATCTCCAAGTTGTACGACCCGCTCTTCTCTGGGACAGTCACTTTAAGGTCGTCAAGTTGATCCATTGAAACATTTTGACTGCTAACGGTGACCTGGCGGCCTAGGGGTAAGGTGTCAGACTTCTGTGCTGGCGGCCGGGGTTCAATCCTCGGTCCCGGCACAGATTTATCTGATTACCAAACCCTTCCTTCACCTCTGACAAAACATCTTGTGAATGTGGGGAATGCCAAGCCTCCACCATGGTTCGGATTCCACGTTAAACTGTAGGTCCTCCATTTCATCTCACAATCACCCTACCATTACACATTAGCGTAAGTGCGTATAACCCGAACGGGTAGTAAGACGTGGTGCTAATAATAATAATAATAATAACATTAGATCACAAAGAGAACTGTTTAAATAGTCAAACATCACAGGCACAGTTCCTTACGTTCTGACTGTAATGGTCGTCAGATAATTGTATCTTAACCCGTATAGCGGTTGGGTGGTCAGCGGATAGCAACCCACCATTTGGGTACATTCTACAGTCCTATACCCTGTTTTTTCTAAGAAGCCCATACCGAAAGGTCTTAATCTGTACCGAAATCCTACTGTATAATAGTATTTTGGTAAGATAAACGGCCTCCAGAAGGGACTTTATACTATTTTTATAGACCTGTTTTTAGTCTACAAAATTTCTAATGAACGCTAATTTCTTGTACGAAATAAGGCCTTATAGAACAAGCTTGTAGTACTAAGACTAAGACGTATACCTTTCGTTCCAATCTGCTCGGAGTCGAAGGGCTTCTTATTAATCTCCTCCCGTCTTTTGAAAACTACCTGCAATACAAAAATACCATAACCTGGTTGTTAAATAGGGCTCTAATCTAAAGGCAAGGTCACGTGATAGCCAGTTCCTATAAGATGACATATACTGGCCTCTGTGAACTGTTGCAAAGAACAGATCCAGGTAGACTTAAGATCATGAGAGATACAGTCTAATTTGCATAGTAAGAGCCTTTTATGAAAATATAAACATATTTAATTGTGGTCATACATTTATAGCATCTTACTGTACTGTTATTAACTGATGAGCCCTGTACCTCTATGATGAACCTTGTACCTCTATGATGAACCTTGGGCCTCCATAATAGACCTTGTGCCTCTCTGAAGGACCCTGTACCTATCTGATTGACCCTGTACCTTTCGTATGAACCCTGTACCTTATTGATGGGATTTGTACCTCTTTGTATCTTTGATGAACACTGTACTTCTATTATGAACCCTGTACCTCTCTGATGAACCTTGTGCCTCCATAATAGACCTTGTGCCTCTCTGAAGGACCCTGTACCTCTCTGATTGACCCTGTACCTCTATGAAGGACCCTGTACCTCTATGATGGACCCTGTACCTCTCTTATTGACTCTGTACCTCTCTGATGAACCCTGTACCTCTTTGATGAACCCTGTACCTCTCTAATGGACCCTGAACCTCTCTGATGAACCCTGTACCTATCTGATGGACCTTGCACCTCTATGATGAACTATGTAGTTATCTGATAAACCTTGTATCTCTCTGATAAACTATGTACCTCTTTGATGAGCCATCTACGTCTTTGATGAACCATGTACATTTCTGACGAACCCTATAACTCTCTGATAACCCACCTACCTCTCTAATGAACCCTGCACCTCAATGATGAAACTTTTACTCTCTCTGATGGACCTTGTACCTCTATGAAGGACCCTGTACCTCTCTTATGAACCCTGCACCTCTCTGATGGACCTTGTACCTCTCTGATTGACCCTGTACCTCTCTGATGGACCT
>CABFVX010009121.1:2926-19955 GCA_902151425.1 Timema shepardi
CCCCCCCCCCCCCCAATTTGAGGCTATACGCATATTAATAACAGGGATAATGAAGGAACAAGCAAGATATAATTTAATAGGAAATATACCCGAATTTGTATGGAAAGAGAGTAGTAGACAAAAAGCCACTTTCAATACACCCGACCAAGATTAAAATAGCCACAAGCTCATTAGTGACTGTACTGTCTATTGGGAGAGTGACGCCAAAGATGATTCGAGCACCCAAGTGGGCTATAATATTTTTGCCGTAGAAAAGAAAAACTCAAGCTAGTTAAGAACATCATTTTTACAATTCTTAAGCAACCTTTTTTTATTGCTAATATTAATAATAATAATAATATTTAGCACCGCGTCTTACTACCCGTTCGGGTTATACGCTTTAAGTACTAATTACTCTAATGGATTAGGAATTGGGAAGGTTGAATTATAGGAAATAAGCCCGCATTTGCGTGGAGGGAGAGTGGAAAACCATTTAGGAAAAACCACGCTCAGTTCACCCGACCGAGATTCGAACCTCGATCTCCCCGTCCTCAGCAGTCGAGCTCAACACGACAAGCGCGTTAGCCAACTACGCCACCGAGGCGGGTTGCTAATATTAATAAAATATTTACATTTTCTTCAAATAATATCAACATTGCATAAATACTTTCCATGGACATACTGGAATTCAATAATAGGATTACCAGCTTCGGTGAACGCATGGTCTAAGAGGTCACTCTCCCAATAAAACTCTAGATTTCATGTTACCAGAAGATCGGGGTTCTAACCTAGTCAGGTGTACTGAGGTTGTTTGTTCCTGACTAATTTTCCACGCTTCCTTAACAAAAATACAGGTAAACTTCTATTCCCTAACAAAAATTTGATAAATGCTTGGGAGTATAACCCGGATTAATAGTTAAGAGATGATTCTAAAAAAAATGATGGCGTTTTATGTAAATTAAGAAAATATCAAAGTTTGTTTTGAGGATAATATTTTTGGCAAATTAATCTAAATTTAACTATTGAAATAGGTTACTTCTATTTATTTTGGCAAAAAAAAATGCTATAAAGACGCTCAAAATACTGACCTTGACTCGTAAGCTCTTCCATCTCCACTTAAGAAAACCACTGTAAGGGATTTCCATTTTCATTCAATGGTAGAGCTATACATATTTTAAACTTTCCGTTTGTATTTAAAAGTAAATTAATAAAAAAATGTTTGGCTGGCAACAATGATGTAACATCGGTGGAAGCACAATTTGAGAAAAGGCAGAAAGTGACAATGGCCTAAACCAGACTCACCCCGCGTGTTCTTTTAAAGGACGCGCTCTACTGCTCCTCGTGTGACTGTCACATGACGAGAGAGATAGAGAGAGAAGGGGATAACAGGAAGCACGCACTCAACAATGTATGAGGAGCCTTGAAGAGCGGCAGTAGGGCTGCCCTGCCCTCATCAGTAGAACGAATATATGTGTGTGATGCCTGCCTGCGTTAGAGAAACCGGAGACATTATATAGAGAGTGAGGAAAAGCGAAAGAATAAAACAATAACAAAGATAATTATAAAGGGAAGGGAAAAAAAGGGTGTGAATGCCCACACGTTCCGGCCAAATAGGCATACACACACACACATACACATACGGTGTAACACTAGCGCCTGAAACGTCCTAGGATAGGCAGCCCGTTATCTTCACAGAGAGCTCATTCTGCATGCCACTAAAGGGGGTCGCATTACCATGATGGCATCTGTCGAATTCCAACCGGCCACTCTAGGTCGGATTCCGGGTTATCCACTTACAGTACAATTTTTGGAGAAAGGGTCTTGTCCAAAGGATATAAAGTTACTAGATCTACCTTCAAGTATTCATACAGTTCCATTTAAATATAAAGGTATGTATGACAAATAGAAGGCTACTAGATCTACCTTCAAGTATTCATACAGTTCCATTTAAATATAAAGGTATGTATGACAAATAGAAGGCTACTAGATCTACTTTCACGTATTCATACAGTTCCATTTAAATATAAAGGTATGTATGACAAATAGAAGGCTACTAGATCTACTTTCACGCATTCATACAGTTCGGCTTGGATAAAAAGGTCCTTGTTTGACAGCTAAAAAGTTAATATATCTACTTTCAAGTATTCATACGACAAGTCATGAGCTTTTCAGTTGTCAGCCTTAATATTTAATATCAATACTTATAAAATACAATTTGTGATACTAAACTTTTTTCATAGAACTAGATTTTCGAAGTAAATTCCCACTTTGAGTCATCCAATTGGGATACATTTTAGTAGGATACAATATTTTGATAATAGAACAAGTGAATACAAAAATATAAGGCTTTAAGTATATTACAGTTTATTTCCTGAAGTGTGACTTCTAAACATACAACCATACATATAATGTATATTTACATATATATACATAGATATATAATAATAAATCCATTAAATAATACAAATATCCTTATTGATTTTATCTAAAATGTATCTATGGTCAATAAATCAAACATATTTAGTTTTTAAAGAGCCACGACTACATTAAACACAGTATATTAGGTTTAAGTTATTAGAGATATTTAGAGGAATTTCATTAAAGTTACAATTACAGGTAGAACACACCACTCGGTGGTTTTTTTGTGTAAAAATAAAAGTACCACATCTTAAAAGATCCAGTGAAAATATTTCGGCGTAGCTAACGCTTTACATTCCCGTCCATTTGCCATACAAAATCTCTTGAAAAACAATTATTTCATTTCTGAGGCTAAAATTTATTTATATTATTATTATTATTATTATTATTATTAGCGCCACGTCTTACTATCCATTCGGGTTATACGCACTTAAGCTAATGTGTAGTGGTAGGGTGATTGTGAGATGAAATGGAGGACCTATATATTAACGTGGGATCCAAACCACGGTGGAGGCCTGACATTCCCCTTATTCACAAGTTGTGATTAATATAAGTCTTGTCAGAGGTGAAGGAAGGGACCGAAGATTGACCCCCGGACCTCCAGCACAGAAGTCCGACAACTTACCTCTAGAATGCCAGGTCACCCTATTTATTTATAAAATGTCAATAATATCGTTGTTATTTTGTAGGTATTGCTTTTTTTATCACCACGTCTTACTATATTTTCAGGCCATACTTAAATCTACTAATAACTATATAGCTAGTGATGAGAAAGGTTTAATCCAGAGAAAGTGTACACACATTCACGTACAGGGAGAAAGGAAATATGTTTTTTTAAACTCTTTTAGTACACCCGACTGGGATTACAACCCTGATCTTCCTGTCATCAGTAGTGTAACCCAACACGACGGTGACACCTTAGACCATGCGGCCACCGAATAAGGTGGTATTTATTATATAATCCATAAAAAGTAGCAGCTGCAGATGTCATGACTTGAAGAATGGAAACATGAACGAAGATCTAGTAATTTATTATCTGTTTGTGGGGAATGCCAGGCCTCCACCGTGGTTCGGATTCCACGTTAAACTGTAGGTCCTCCATTTCATCTCACAATCCCCCTACCATTACACATTAGCGTAAGTGCGTATAACCCTAACGGGTAATAAGACGCGGTGCTAATAATAATAATAATAATATCTGCTCTATAGGACTCTTCTTATGAAACTTGATCAGTAAGTAGAAAAGTAACTTAATTTTGTGGGCACACGGACATAATGCCAGGTTCATACATATGGTCTAGTTTCCTGGTGACGGGGAAGTTGGGACCACAATTCCAGCCAAATGCACCGAGATAATATTCCTTAAAATTGTTAATCCCTTTCTCTCCACACATTGATGCAAATGCAATTCCTCTATATTATATATTTCACTCGTACCTACCTAATATTAGCGTAGTAATAATAAGTTATCGCTCTGAAGGCTAGTAGGATGTTACCGACAAAGGATAATCATATATAGTGTAAAATACATCGGCGACAGAACGGTTAGATTTGAATAGTTAGGACGAAACTTAAGTAGGCTGAACAAACTAATAAGACTAAATAAAAAAGGAGGGTAAGTGATATTGTTTGAGTTGACCTGTTTATCCCAAAGTACCAAATGAGATTCTCGTAGGCTACTTTCCTCAAATATCACAGTAAGATGGATATTTTAATTCAAGGGATGATTAAAAAAAAATTAATACAAATAAAAAAAACTTAAGAAACTACTCGATGAATCAGGCTGAGTTAGGTTCCGTCACGTGGTCTATACATGAGGTGTGCAAAGCTTCAGCTAATGTTGGTATTCTAGGGGTTTCTAAAGGGTCTGGACACATACACATATACCCATTAGAAAATTATCATATATAGACAATTATATATTAAGCTTCAAAATTATTAATTAAAATTTGAAACTTGTCAGGATTCAGATTCGATTCAAGATTTCAAATATCAATTTTCGAAAGATTCCTCTCGAATTTTAAATTATTTCAAATCCAAAAT
Organism: Timema shepardi; assembly: GCA_902151425.1. Taxonomy (NCBI): domain Eukaryota; kingdom Metazoa; phylum Arthropoda; class Insecta; order Phasmatodea; family Timematidae; genus Timema; species Timema shepardi. The sequence goes on from CABFVX010009121.1 coordinate 7,367, forward strand.
ATATAAGTGGAAATTTATTTTGATATTAGAATAGGTCCAATATTTTAACTTTTTAAAATAAATAACCTAGAATGTTTCAATTACTTCACTTTATAAACTCGTTAATACAATATTTAAAATAATTTCATAAGCTAAACATAGTTATTCGATTGTTTTTAGTGGAATAAGTTAAATGAATAATTAAGGCTATTATTGGAATTTGATTTAATAATATTAAATAATTGCACTCTAGACATTTGAATTTAAAATATTCGATTCGAACCATTTTCATTTTAAAAGATTCTAATTTATTTTTATTATTATTATTACTATTATTAGCACCGCATCTTACTACCCGTTCAGGCTGTACGCACTTACGCTAATGTGTAATGGTAGGGTGATCGTGAAATGAAATGGAGGACCTACGGTTTAACGTGGAATCCGAACCACGGTGGAGGCCTGAGATTTCCCACATTCACAGGTTGTGATTATACAAGTCTTGTCAGAGGGGAAGGGAGGGTTTGGTAATCACATAAATCTGTGCCGGGACCGAGGATTGAACCCCGGACTCCTGCACAGAAGTCAGACACCTTACACCCAGATAACCAGCACACCACGATTCTAATATAATCTGATTCGAGACAGTAAGTAAAGATTTGGATTCAATTCTAAATTAAAAATACTGGTTTCTTCAATATTTTAAACAAATGAGGACTAATTCATACCGAAATTGAGGGGAATTGAGTTATGGCCGTAGCATACGTGTGGTGGTGGTGGCACTCAAATTTAATTTTAAGAGCAATACACAAAATTAATTTTCAAACATATCTTCATCCTTGTGACATTCCTCCTCCACCCCCTCCCCCAATATCTCATTTCTCTGGACTTGGCTGAAGAGAGGGGCTCTTAGTGTAAGGGTCCATCGTCCCCCGTTTCGCCTCCCCCGCCCTCCCCCCACTTTTTCACTCTACACAATCATGTTCGACCAGAAACAGGGGGAAAAATGAAACCCAATTCTTTTCAAATCATCCCTTCACCTTCTCACTCCTCTGCCACCACCCTTAAGAGCCAGCTCACTTTTAATCTGATTAATAGGAGGGTGTACTTTGTCTAGTTTATGGCACCAGGCTTGACTGTTATTGAATTTAATGGTGGTCTGAAGTAAAGAAAAGTCTCCCCCCTCCCCCTCCCTTAAACCCCATCACTCCCTCCCTCATTCCCTTAAACCCCATCACTCCCTCCCATCCCTTTGGTAAAAAAAAAGGAGGCTATATCATTTTAGATATTTCATTTGGTTTTTCAATTAATATTGCTCCGGGTGGGGGGGTGAAAAGATTTATTTACCTGGTTTGGGAAGAGGGTTTTAAGGGGGGGCAAGTAGGTGATGTGAGAGAAACATAGATCTGGAACCGGAGGGAAGGAATATAAAATAAAAGTGGATGTTCTTACTATCTTTCTTCCCTCCCACCCCCTCCCCGTACTCCCCTCCTAAGAGAGGCGTGGTAGTTTTCTTGAGGCGAACGTAAAGTGAGGGAAGGGATGGTAATAATTAAACTCTGTCAGGATGAACTTATTGTTCACCACAAGATGTAATAATACTTCTTTCCCATCCGATCCCATAAAGGACGTCAATTTTGGGTGACCCTGTATATATATATATATTTTAAAAAAAATAAAGACTTTAAGGGGCTCCTCGAATATCTCCATCGCTAAGAACTGTAATTATTGCTACACACCGAAACAAACCCCTCCTGCTATTACAACTTTTTACAAAAATCGAGGACCATATTTACTACTATCATTATTTTATTATAATAATATCATTATTTAAAAAGAATGTTTGTCTTGCCTATCTCAGTACGGTGGATCAAAATATCTTTGAGATTACTGGACGCGCAGCTAATAATTCCATTGCATTCAGATATGCTGTCATTTAGTGTATCTTATGTTGGTTTGGTATTTTACATGTAGAGTTGATGTTAAACTATATATTTCCCCAGATTTTGAATGTACATGATCTATTATTAACAAAAACATAGGTTGGCATTTTTACAATAATCTAATATGGCTGCTAGCCTACAATACAAGATGGAAGCCAAACCCCATCATTTGGGTACACTACATCATTTAACTCTACCTTTAAACATCATGTTGTGGGTTTTGTTTATCTTTGTTTTCCTTTTTCTTATACTTTAATTGTTTTTACCTTATTAAATTTAAAAAAATGCAATATCATAGTATTTCACAGTAATTATCAGAGGCTCTAGTATGCTGTAAAGGTATAAGTTAAACATGGATATACTGTACTCAACAAAGGTCTTGAAAATAGCTTATTTCAATCTATGTATCATATATTAAAGTGGGAATGAGCCTGTGAACTATAAAAACTATATTTCTAGCCCAAAATCCGAGTCTGTGGGAAGGTTATTTGCATCTACAGGAATTTTACCAACTTGTGGTGTCACTGACATGTTTTAAAATCGAGTCTCCAGTTTTTCTGCCGATGAACTTATAAATAAAAGTGTAATATCATAAAAAAATGTTATAGTAATGCTACTAATATTACACACATTTACAGAGATAAATTACGTTTTGAAAAGGGAGTGTCTTCTGGAAATGTGACTGATGTACAACGAGGTCAAAATTGCCAACCTTTTGTACCTTAATCATATTCTTCATGTTCACACTAAGGGACAAAAAAAATCGAAAAATAGAAATGTATCTTGTGTCAAGAAGATTGTAGAGAAGACTTACATGAGTCTTGCTCTACAAATATGGGCTTACAACTAATATTAATCGGAAGGTAAAACTCAGTGCCTTAATCAGTATCAATGACCCTCTAGATGCCAGAGCTTTTGACATGAAATAAGATTTCACATGTTAAATAAAATGTTAAAGAGGCTCTGATAAAACAAAACATGATGGAGAAGAAATGGTCAACTACGGTCAAATCATATCTAGAAAATGGCTGCTTTACCTGAAAATCCTAAATTCAAATATTGAATACGTTCATTTTAACAAGCCTTTGGATATAACTAAACCTTAGCAATGACTTTCTACAAAGTTCATAAAAGAAGTTATATCAAAAGTTATAAAATCCAATTATGTTAAAACTAACTTTGAAACTTTAATTAAGGCAGCCAGGATTTTAAAAGATATTCAGTTGTCATAATAGTGGAGATTCACTAGATCATTTACCGACTCCACTTCACCTCCTTTGGTTTATGCATTTTGCAAGCATACAATTCAAGGAATTGGGGTAAATCAAAGTGATAAAAATAAAGTCATATATACATTGCAATGCCAACATCTTAGCTCAACACTTTTTCCAGGCCTATAAAACGATAAGCAAGAAGTATCTTAAACATCCAAGCAAGAGGAAAGTAATTTTCAAAACCATTGTGAAACTCCTTTATCATTTTTATTGGCCCTGAGCCTACACAAAAATACACGATTTCGAAAATTGTTGATCTGGTTGTTAATGACAATTATATATGCTCAAAATATACCGGTATAGAAGCCAGTATTGAAGAGGCTGTTAAAAATTAAGTGAATTATGTTGATGATATATGAATGTCATCATGGTTAATCAGTAAACCATTTGTATGGTTTGCATTATATTACATTTATTCTTTCGAGGCGACAACTCGTGGTAAGGACATACTGCATGGTACAGCACTTGTTGTCTACCAAATAAAAATTTACAATTCCAATAATTTTGAAAATACACTAGAAGTAATTCGAAGTTTACTATACAAAAGGATTGAGTCAAAAAGAAATACCAATATATTATATTCCAGTATGAAAACAGATATTGTATGGCCTATTAATAATTTGAAAATTCCTGGCGATGAAGATAATTTAAAACAAAACTTTCAGGAACATGAAGTACTTTTAACTCTCTGATGACACCTACAATACCTCTAACAAATGTGGCATTAGTTCCTCCAATAATTAGATTCCCACCAACTAGCCATTACGTTTTATACACGGGATTGATGATAGCCCGAGCAATAACAACCAATATATTAGGTCCTGAAAAGATAACATGCTTTAGTTTTGACTTAAAGAGTTTTACGATATCGCAATGAAACTTTGGGTTTCAAGAGATGATTTATGACAGCAGTTTTTATTTCGTACTGTAGAAATTCAGGTATCATTTTAGGCACTATGTGCATTAAAGAAATATATTGAAGGGAGTGTAATAGATAAAGCATGGGGAGAGACTAGCATCTATTCACCTACAACAATTAGCAACATTCTCAGCGGAAGACATCTGCACAGATCACTTGAGCCTCGCATCGTAACCTTGTTGGCACTGTACCAGTTGTACTTTAATCAGTTTCAAATGAATGAACCACAAGATAAAGATTACCTTGAGGGGTTGTCGTTGTCAGTGAAACAATCCTACTTGAAATATATAAATTCCCCGATAGGTTAAAGGAAAGGTCGTGTGGCAGCTACCTTAGAAGGTCTAGGTAAATTTGAAACCCTGGATTTTTTTTATGAAATGTAAGACTTTTGAAAGAAGATTCAATAAAGTACAACAGTTTGTTATGACTCACATTAATCAGTTTGAAAATATTACTACAGTTCATTCAAGCAACGAGGATAAGGAATTTTTCACGTCTCCTTGACGCCATTTTGCATTTTAAGCTAGACGCCATCTTGGATTATTATAAAATCCCCAACCAATTTTTTCTGTTGCCTTAAGGTATGTACATTCATAATCAGGAGAATTTTTGCTTTTATCCAACAATCTGCAAGAAAAAACATTGTTAAGGTGCGCCTTAAACCCTTTAAATTAGATTGTGATGGGTATTTGCCATAGTAAAAAAAAAAATACTCCTAGCTCTCTCCTTTTGGGGGACCTCCCCACGAGTCGTCACGGATAGGAGCTCCCCTTTGCCCCTCCAAACCTTAATTCAGGGTACATCCTAATAGCACTCTATTTTAAGATTTGTTTCAGAAATTCATTATTCCACTAGTGATGTGTGCTCAGTCACGAGTAAAGAGTACACAAGTCAAACAGTAGTATACACAGCAATACGCCACACCAAGTGGCGGTGGAACCTTATTAGTGTATGCAACGACTATAAATAGTTTGAAAATAATTATTGTTCCCCAAATCAAAATGGGTCTGAGGTCACAACCTTGAAAAGGTTTTAAAATAGAGTGCCCATAGAAGCTATTTAATGATTCACTTCCCTAGATTTTAATTAAAATCATTTTTTTTAACATATTTATAGTGGTCTTACTTTGAAGTACAGCTGCAACACCATTAATGTATCTATTTTAACAAAATTTAGCGTAGCCAAATCCTGATTTAACTTGTCTTTCGCCTGTCTGTCCATTTCTCCTATGTTTGTTCCCTGACAACTGTGAAATAACAAAATTAGGCAGGAACATTATGAGCCTTAGGCCAAGTCAAGTTTCTAAATTTTATAATTTTGTTTTTAAAGAATTAATGTGCTCATTTGTATGTTAGGACCGATAAAAATAAATCAAGGTTGGGTCCACAAGGGTTAACACCTCGTATTAAAATTTCAACAAAATCAAGGTTGGGTCCATAAGAGTTAACATTTCGTATTAAAATTTCAACTTCCGGTTAAAATTTTTGACATTTTATTAGGTGTTGCAAATCTTCATGCCATCGCATTGCTATTATTATTATTATTATTATTATTATTAGCACCGCATCTTACTACCCGTTCGGGTTATACGCACTTACGCTAATGTGTTATGGTAGGGTGATTGTGAGATGAAATGGAGGACCTTCAGTTTAACGTTGGATCCGAACCACGGTGGAGGACTGACATTCCCCACATTCACAAGATGTCTTGTCAGAGGTGAAGGAAGGGTTTGGTAATCAGATAAAGCTATGCCGGGACCGAGGATTGAACCCCGGCCGCCAGCACAGAAGTCTGACACCTTACCCCTAGACCGCCAGGTCACCTAGCACTGCTATTAAATTCTATTTATAAATTTTGACCAATAATTTTTTTAAATACTGACAATTAAGTCTAAAATGGATATAGATCATTGTTGTACAAACATATCTTGTAAGAGGTTTAAGGAAAAACAACATAAACTTCTTAGGACTTATATTTAATTACTCTATGGCATTGGAAATTTATTGCGTTAAAACTTGAGTAATAGCTCTTTACAACTAAAGCTCACAAAATTGTATTAATACATTTGCCAATAACTCAGAAACTGTTGGAATTATAAAACTATTTTTCGTATAAAAGTTTTTAAAATTTTTAATAGTACTACAATATTGCAATGATAAGTTATTTAGTATCTCAAATAGTTACGGAGGTACAGAAATTTCTGCTTCTGTAAAATTTCCTAAAATTCATTTTCATGGTAAAATGAAAGTAGCCAGTTTATTTATAATCTTATAATCAACACCAAGATATGAATTTTAATCAATATCGTTAGTCGATTTTGAGAAAATATATTTTTTTCTCTTTTCGAACTTTCTTAAACAACTCTTTATTCCAAGTTTAAACAGACACACAGAATGACGTCATTGCAAAGACAACTTTTTAGGGTTTGGGGGTGTCTTGAGACGTCGACATCCATCAACATTTCAGGTTAGATTTTCTTTTGCGGTCGCAATACTTTACCTTTTGTGTTCGAAAAGTTAAAAAATATATATTTACATATTGCTTTCAAGTTATTGGTTTTATAAAAATACGCTTCTTATAAAAAATTTGTATAATAAAGAGACCTAAATATTTGTAAAGATAAGTACTTTCTTCTTTCAAATGGTTTAAGAGGTATTATAAGAAAAAGACAATTTACGCATCAGACCGGAGCCCTTAAAGTCATTTTCCCAAAATATTGAGAAAAGCTATTTTGTTTAGAATATTTATAAATTTTTAGAAATGAAATTTTATCAAAATCGTTTAAGCCGATTTTGAGAAAATCGACACTTTTTGCCCTTCAGTTAACTGCCCTTAATTTTTGGTTTAGATATCCAATTCCAAAAATACTCGGGGCAACCCTGTGAATACACTAGATATCAAGTTTTAGCCCGATCGGTAAAATAGTTTAGGCTCTAGTTGTATAGACAGACAGTCAGTCGGAAAACCACTTTTTTGGATTCGGGAGGTCATGAAACGTCAATATTCATCAAAATCTTGAGTTTAATTTTTTTGAAAATCACAATACTTTCTCTACCTGTAAGATAGCGAGAATGTAAATATAAGGTTAAATCCCAAGGATAAAACTTAAGACTATGGCTACGATAAAAACATGGAGGGAGCGAGGTCTACTCTTCACAGTACTTTTTTTTTATAATAATACGATCAACACTTAACAATATATAGAGTTTTAAAATAATTGTATTTTATCCTTAAGATAATTATTCTTTTAACCACACTATGAGTGCAGTTAAGGAACTTATATTTTTTAGATATATATAATAATAATATTTAGCACCGCGCCTTACTACCCGTTCGGGTTGTACACTTTATGTACTAATTACTCTAGTGGATTAGGAATTGTGAAGGTTGAATTAGAGGAATAGAACCCGCATCTGCGTGGAGGTAGAGTGTAAAACCATTTAGGAACCCCNCCCCCCAAGTTCACCCGACCGAGATTTGAACCTCGATCTCCCCGTCCACAGCAGTAGAGCTCAACACGACAAGCGCGTTAGCCAACTACGCCAATGAGGCGGGCTGGATAGATATATATATACCTTCACTCCCTTGAAATATATTAAGAAACTATATATGGAAAAAATAATGACATATTATGAAAAGCTTCCAAGTTAAGCTTCAGCAACTTTCCTTCATTTGACCAATCACACATAGACACTGCACGACATAATAACTCATAGGGGAAATGTATTTACGTCGATTATCAACTAATATTCTAGAATCTGCTTACCCTGTCAACACTTTACGACACTGGTAAATTGAATATCAGTATTTCTGGCCTGGATTCGAAACAAGACCCATCCCATCACTGGCAAACCAGAAAAAATTAGTTTTATATTTCCTTGTGTTCACTACCTTGGGGCTGTGTATTGTGCGAGTGTTAGTATAGTGTTAGTGGAGATTGCCTGCCCAGCCCTAACTTTCCACTAAGGTGGGAATGTAGGGGACGTGAGTTAAGATCAGAATTTTTTTAAAGGTTTTCATACCAAAAGCATATTTTTGGAAAAATAAATACAATATTGATCAAGTTGATATGACTAAATCGAGTTTAATTTTCTTCACGTGGTGATATCAACAGTCTTTGAATATCTGTTATAGGCATAGGCCTAGTGGTGTTTGATGAGCAACTTTTTAAATGAAGAGATAAAGTTAATTAAATTCCAGGACACCGTTGATCGATATTCAACAACTGTTTATATCACTATGTGAATAAAATTAAACTCTATGATTCTAGGAGAGTAGAATTTGAATTCTTCTGATAAAAAAAAATTGACATAAGAATTGTAACTCCTATTCCCTACACTCCCACCTTGAGGTTCAAGATTAAGGGTCCAGGATGTCAACCCAAAAAAAGTGTTTAAATAGGCAAGGTCTCGATATTCTTTGCAAATTTCTAGATTTTCTGTTGCATGTGCAGTGGCTGGTCTGTACAACACTGATTTGTTTATGAATGTGTTTCAGTTAACAAAATATCTATCTTTAGTAAAAAGTTGCTCAACTCTTAATTAAGTGATATGATGCAAAAATAGAAAAATTACAACGAAAATAATGAAATGAATACCAAACCACTCAGCCAAGGGTAAGTTAAAAATACTTAACTTTGTTTGCACTGTTGATTTCTTTTTGATATTTAAATATTTGCTTCTGCTCACAAAAGTGCCATTATAATAACCGGTATCAACAAACAATGATTCATTATATTGAAAGCTTTAATTACATGGAATGGGGGAAAGTTTTTATTACTGGAACTATATCATTAATTCGCAATTATATCAACAATATTAACAACATTTCACACTTAAAAGAAGTTATCAATTTCACAAAAAGATTTTATTTCGTGATTTTTTCTCGTTCATTTATTATATATAGCCTAAATTCAATTGGGTGTAGTAATTAACGTATATATTTGTGTTATGTATATCAAACATGCCATATTACTTGATTTCACTTTATAAAGTCAATAAATTCTTATTCAATGTTATATAACATCACAGAAATAAAAGACAAAACAAGTTTCTGAGGAAAATAAATAATGTGATATATGTAAAATACTTACTGGTTTATCGAAAATGGTGGCGTGGACTTCTCAGATGCTATAAAGGAATAAAAATGTTCACAAAGCCTAAGATGCACGTACCAAAAACACAGTATATTAGCAATTGTAAAAAAAAAACTATTTTATATACAATATATGTTGTACTGGCGAATTTAGTTTAAAATAGTTTAGAATGTTAACTAAAAACATGAAACCGGTAAAATTAACCCTCCAACTTAAAAAAAAAACTGCCACCTTTCAGAATAAAGAGAACATAATGTTATTTGTAGAGGTGAAGAAGAAAGTCCTAGCTTCTCTGTGATTGGCCAACTGATCCCTCCAATAAGATTGATAAGGGTATGTTACAGTTTGTTATTATCTTGTTGTTAACACAATGAACGTTTAGAATAAAAGTGTCACAACATCAAAATCAAATTATTAACAAATAATAAATATTTATTGGTGGTCTGGTTACGTTAAATAACGAATTTACTGAAATATACTATTAATAAAATAAAAATGTACAATTTGAAACTATCATTAAGGAAGAGTTTACCTAAAAAAATCACTTCTACGAATAAATCATACTTTTACTAAATAAAATATATTTGTGATATATGTCCTCCATGCTCGCGTAGTTTAGTGCAGTGACAGCAGTCAAACCACCCGTATGATTTGAAGCATAAAAAAGGTCAGCAACACAATTAACAAATAACAATGACGCAATAAAATGGGCCAACTCATTATTAAGAGTGCAGGGGCTGATAAGGACAAGGGAGGGGTCATCAAAAGATTAAAATGTCTTGCCTTTGCAACTTTAGACTTACCAAGTAAGGCTGATAAGATTGTCTTGGAGGGAAGCTTTAATCATAGCCTTTATATATAGAATGAGTATTAATTCGTGGAGAGGGACTATATTACATGATTAGGTGGGCAGAAGAAATTCAAAAACACCCTTTACAAGAAATACATTCTTCCCATACTTTTTGAAAAAATAAAACTAAATTAAAGTTAGAGAGGGGTTATGTGGTGACACTGTGCGTGAGACTTCTTAGTCATCATCTGCAATTAGACGTAAACATAAATACGAGGTCAGTATTCAGTAAGCAGCATAATTAACTACAGACACGTAGAATACAGATCACTTAAATTGGGCCCCCCAACTTCTTCAAAATTAAAATTTAAATATACCACTATTTTGCGCCCAAGTATTATGTTTTGAACACTAACCCTTGAGACGGTTAGATATAAAGAACCCTTAGTTTAAGGAAATGTAGCTGCATTTGAGTGAAGGAGAGTGGAAGAAAACTGTCAAGGAAAAAAACACCCTCAGTGCACCCGACCAGGATCAAACCTTGATCTTCTCGTCTATGAAAGTCAAGTCCAACACTAAAGTGGTGCCTTAGATCACGCAGACACCGAAGCGGGTGTAAACCAACTGTTCCTTGACATATTTTTACCTACAGTAGCCCCATGGCTTCTTTGGTGCCAACTGGTAGCAGCTCACAGCGGACTTCTGACAGTCCAAATTTAGGTAAACACCTACATTTTGACTGTCAAAATTGACAACGGCTATACACATGTTTTTGCAGATCATCTGGTTCAGCGTAGGGATACGTAATTTGGTCTTGTAACTTTTTAAAGCTGTCAACTGTGAGCTGTCAGTCAGCACCAAAGAAGCCGTGGGGCTGTTGTAGGCTTTTAATGCGAGCTTTAAAATTTATATGAGCCTCTGTATGCTGTCCTCACCTTTGAATGGACGGAAAAATTCTAGCACTAATAATATCGGTGGGTTCCCCCCCCCCCCAACCGACCTAGTCAGAAAATTCAAGGATAATTCCCCGCATTCCTAGATTTACCGATCAGTGGTTCCCCCGCGAATGTCATAAGCACTGAAGGATACATTCAAAACCTTGGCCCTTTTTTTAAAACAGTTCTGATCATCATGCGATGCTTATCATATACATACAGTATACCGCGTCTTACTACCCATTTGGGTTCTACACCTATGTACTAATTACACTAATGGATTAGGGATTATAAAGGTTTGATTGAAAGGAAATGCAACTTCATTTTCATGAAAAATTTTTTTGGAAAACCACCCTCAGTGCACCTAATCGGGGTCAAACCTCAACCTCCCTCTCTTCAGCAGTCTAGTTCAAAACTAGAGTAGCGTGTTTGACCACGCGCCCATCAGAGTCAAACATTTTTAAAACCTCTTAAGATAAATACTTTTCACATCAATACCAGATTTTACTACGAGAGCAATGAATTATTTTATACACACATATTTTCTATTATTATTATTATTATTATTATTATTATTACCGCGTCTTACTACCCGTTCGGGTTGTACGCCCTTACGCTAATGCGTAATGGTAGGGTGATTGTGAGATGAAATGGAGTACCTACAGTTTAACGTTGAATCCGAACCACGGTGGAGGCCTGGCATTCCCCACATTCACAAGTTGTCTTGTCAGAGGTGAAGGAAGAGTTTGGTAATCAGATAAATCTGTACCGGGACCGGGGATTGAACCCCGTCCGCCAGCACAGAAGTCTGACACCTAACCCCTATAACGCCAGGTCACCGACTATTTTCTAATAAGAAATTACCAACTTGACTGGTGTTCTTCCCATTTTAATTTAAGGAAAAATGGTGTCGTTGGACTCAACAAATTATTTTATTTCACTATTTCTCAGATATATAGTTTAAATCTTTAAAATTAATTTCAAATACAAATTTGCGAATTTTAAAGGAACCAATATAGTTACAAATAACTAAACATTTACTCGTACTGAACGGGACATGCCAACGTAATGTTTGATATACTTTTTTGTATTTTTGTTTCTGATACAACTGAATGTTTATAGCTTTATGGCTTATTTTATTTTTCAACCTTTATTTTTTTAACTCAAGTGGGTACGTACTAACAATATGTAAAAAATACTATATTTGATTTAGTGTGCATTCTGAATTTTTTTACGTTTATACAATTTCTTTAGTCTTTTAGATGTATCTTTTATCAAACAAAAAAATATGCTAAACATAAGAAATTATTTAAAAAGTAGCAAATAAAAGACCCATTTTGTTGTTTGCCTGATTTGAAGCGTCACTTTCACTATAGGTAGGATTGCCAATAACAATAATCCCGAGGTTAGAATTTTGATCACGTGAATTTAGGTTGTATACTTACTAAATAGTTTTGCACTACCACTCCACGCAAATGTGGGAACATTTATTCCAGACCGAAACTTTCTTATTCCTATCCCAATAGTGTAAATATGCAGATAGTCTTAGTGGATAGGATGTGGTGCATAACCATCACTAAATATCTTATAGCAAATTAACTATGTTTTTCTTCCAAAGCGATTACTAAATCAACTTCCCAGGCTTGTCTGCCTCCCC
>CABFVX010009122.1:3381-19951 GCA_902151425.1 Timema shepardi
CCCCCCCCCCCTCTTTCAGCACCTCTACCTCCGAAATTAAACTCTCCCTACACCCATGCTTGAGACTAACATAAACGTAACCATTAGATTTGATAGGGCATAAGAATGCGAGTTTTCGTAGTTATTCCAATTAGTTTGATACCAACCTGGGTGGTGCGATCATCGCCATATAAATACGTAAATACATATACCCTAACATAATGCAGTGTTGGTGGTGTCGGAACTGATGTTATACTGGTTGTGTCGGGGGTGTATGCTAGATTATAAAATATGTATTATTATTATTATTATTATTATTATTATTATTATTATTATTATTATTATTATTATTAGCACCGCATCTTACTACCCGTTCGAGGCTATATGCAGTGTGTGCGTTTTAATGTAAAATACTAGGAAGAGAAAAGTGTTAAATAATATTTTAGAAATATCAGCTACTTTCTCAGAAATGTAATCTACCTGTACCTACTTGTAAAATATATAGAGTTCTTGACATATACTATTATATAAACAATAATAAATACAGATTTTTTTTAAAATCCTATAGACAAAAAAATGCCAGGCCAACAATTTATGCACTAGAGCTCAGTCGCTTAATTTGTTTTATAACCAGGCCAAATGGCAGGTTCATTATCAAATGCTGGGTGGAATCAACTCAATAAACAGAAGACAATTTTATGTATATTCGGAACTTTACAAATGGCGAGTACCCTCTCCTCTTTCTGAAAATATCACTCATAGCTCATTTTTGTATTCCTAGACCAGGGATAACAAAACTTTTCCTACTAGTGTGCCACTCAGGGGACTTGCTGAATTTTGGACTAGTCTATTGTGCCACCTATTATTTACGTTTTTTAATGGGTCTTTAAAACCAAAACCTTTTTGAATCGCCACGTCTTATGCTGTTCAGGCTATACGTACCTTTTTAATTGCTCTAATAAGCTAGGGATGAAGAAGGACGCATTTAAGAGAGAATCTACCTGTATTTACTTGGAAGGAGAGTAGGGAAGCTCTTTAGGAAAAACCACACTCAGTAGACCCAACCGGGATTATAACCTCAATCTCTTCGTCATCAGCATGCTAGTCTAATATTAGTTTGGAATGTTACATTTTGAGGGTCATATATTAAAAATTTGGTTCAAAACGTGTTATCTTCAATAACACAAAAGATGCACTTAAGTATAAGCCAAGAATATTTCTAACCGTAGACTTCAATAAGTACTGTGTGACATAATATGACTGTCGAAATTTTATTTACTTCAAAAAATCATATCATGTTAGGAAAAGTTTTATAAAATGTTTAATTATTTTCATGTTGGCGTATCACCCAAATCGTGTTGGCGTGCCACTGGATGGCACGCGTGCCATAGAGTTGCCATCTCTGGCCTATACTGTCATCACGATTCACGAGCCCTCACCAGTAAAATCATCACACTCATACAACAATAGCGTAATTAGTACAAGTAAGAATAACCGAACTGATAGTGAAATTTGGAGGCGTAAAGCTATTTTAAAAAATCTCCTCTTTTGGTGCCTATGCTGGTGGTTCTTTTACAAGCCAGGTGTCAAGCGTATACTTACGTTTTTTAAAGCTTGACCTTTTAATTAATTATTTAACTAACACTAGTATTTATAACAATAGCAACACCCAACAAGCCACTAGTATTATAATACTAAATCCTTTCTCCAAAACCATACACCGACATAGCACGAAACCTTTCAATACACTCAACACTGTACTAACTAGAAGTGCGGTGCTGTTCAAATTTTATAATTGGTTTCAAAATATTCATAGTTACAAATTAGTGCTTTGCGTAAGTAGGTGTGTTGAAAGAGAGGATGGGGGAAATCCAAGTATTCAGCCTACATAAGTTGCCGACTTAATTTCTGACAATAATTGTCCTTTTATTTAAGCTACTCTTTCCGCATGCAGATTCCTAAAGTAAGGTATTACAATTGACAGCAAAAATGTTTGCCTTTTTTTCTCGGACCCTACAACTCCACTCATATCAAGAAACGTCCTTTGTTTCCCAATATCAGTTTAAATGTAGAAAAAAACACTATTGAAATTTTGAAAGAGCTAAGTTTACAACCGGAAGTTTAACAAGTTGCATCTTGAAGGTGAATTTTAAAATAATAATTAACTAGTATTACGTTGAAGGCATTTACATTATACTGTAGTAAAAGTAGAAAGTTATACCTTGTTAAATATTTTTTGAATGTATGTGTACGTTGACCCCCTCTTTAGGGGTATCCAACAAATCAAGGGGGTCCAACTCTTTCCAGGGGGGTTCGGACTCCCAGGGCCCCTACGCCCTTGGTCAAACCGAAGTTTAACTTTCCCATTTATTTCGTTTTTGCACGCTATTCATACCCACTCAATTATTACGAAGAAAAGCGTAAAAAAAAGATTTGAAACAGGAAATAAACCAGAGTGAACTGGCAGGGTTTCTAAGAACAGTATCACAAGAACACTATATTGTTTTCAGGAAAGTGCAACTCACACAACCACACACATGGGCACCCACATACATTTTTCCGGGGGGAGGGGCGGGGAATATATACTTCCACCCTTACCCACCCACCCACACACAGACACACACCCACGCACTGGAAAACTTCTGCTGGGCACTGGCATTATAATTTCACTGTAGAAATATTAAAAATACAGCAACACTTGATATCCTTAGTTTTATTTTTTCTCAGGCGAGAAGATTATGATGAAATGTCGAATTTTTTTTAAAAAGTAGTGACAGGCTTTATTCGGAAATGCCTCTAGTGGATGTGGTGATCATATACGACGTATTGTAAATCTGATGGATGTTAAATGATGGAAGAAAAAAATTATAAGGCAAACTAGAAGATTAAAAAAAATGTTACTAATGTTTTCTTGTAAAAGAAAACATAATTCAGGGGGGTGTACCTGCCCCCCCTCCTTGCACGTTACTACAGGCGCACATGGTCTCACATATACCATTGAATTTTACTGTAATTTTCCTCAAATATATCAAATGTTTACTTAATTACTAAATGGCATTAAGAACTCGAAAGCTCATTGCCGCACTTACACTATCTTGAGCGAGTTCTATCCCGTATTCCTCACTACACTATATCTCTTTAAGGTCCATTCTAATGTCATCATCTCATCTGCATCTAGATCGTACCAATGGTTGCTTTCCATTGGGTTTGCTAGTCAGTACCCTCAACAAGGATCTAGAATCTCCCATTCGCGCTGCATGTCCTGGCTACTGTAATATACCAGACTTGATTATCCTAACAATATCTTGTGATGATTACAAGGTATGTAACTCATCATCATGTAGCTTCCTCCCCTCCCCAGTGGTTTTATACCAATTTGGAAAAAAATAGCTTCTATATTCCTAAGCACCACGTTTTCGAACATCCTAAATTTGTTTTCGTCATTCAAGGTAAGATAGAATAAAAAAGGAAATTGAAAAACATAAACAAAGAAAAACAAATGAGAAGAACATTCCTAAACAAAGGGTTTAGGAAATAAATAGACAAAATGAGGAAATACTATTTGGTTAAGGCATGCGATGAGATTATTAAAATGCAAATAAAAGGAAGATATGACCCCATGTACCAAAAAGCAAAGGAACTGGGAGCGAATGAAAACAAAGGTGTGCGAACAATAGGCATAGAAAACCCTAAAGGTCAAATGGTGACGGATCATAAAGAGAGCCTTACGATTTGGGAGAAATACATACGAGAACTGCACGACAAGGAAAATCGACCAGGAAACCTAGAGATTGAAGCCGAAGAAGAGGTAGAGGACGATGAAAAAGGACCCAGCATTTGTAAAAGTGAAGTGTAAAGAGCCATAAAGGAAATTTGCTGGAGCTGATGACATGCCAGCTGACCTTCTGAAGGAACTGAGAAACAACGGATTAATGGCTCTGACAAAACTTATAAATTGAATCTACGAAACAGGAGAATCAAACAAGGACTTTCTAGACGTAACCATGGTGGATCTAAAGAAGAAGAAGAAGAAACAAGCCGAGAAATGCAATGACCGCAGGACCATCAACCTGATTTCTCATGTGGGGAAGATCGTGGCAAGAATACTCCACAGGCGGATGGAACAGAAAATAAAAAGTGTGATGGAAGAAGACCAATTTGGACTCGGAAAAGGAACCAGAGATGCCATCGGTATGCTAAGAACAATTTTAAAAGGCGTGCTAGAAGTCAAGGAAGAAGTATACATTGGTTTCATTGACTGGCAGAAGGCGTTTGACAGAATGAAATGGAAAAATCTGATGGAAATACTCAAGAAGATCGGCATCAACTGGACGGACAGAACGCTGATTGCAAACCTGTACCTGGGACAGCGAGTTAAGGTGAGGCTAAATGACGAAGAGACCAACAGCGTAGAGATAGGAAGAGGAGTGAGACAGGGCTTTGTTTGTCACCTATTCTGTTCAACTTGTATGGCAAGTGACTGGTCAGGGAAGCCCTAGAGAGGCGTGGAAATTTTAGGATAGGAAGTCGCGTCATCCACACAATAAAATATGCAAATGATTAAGCATTGCTTGCCAGAAATAAAGAAGAATTACAGAAAATGATGGACCGGCTGGTGGAGCTAGGGATAAGATATGGTATGGAGATCAACACTAAGAAGTCAAAAGTGATGGCGATTTAAAAAAGTAGAGAGCCACTGAAAATCAAAATTAAAGACCAAGAACGTAGATAAGTTCAAGTACCTGGGACGTTTGCTGACAAAGGATGGCTACTGCACTAAAGAAATTAGGTCAAGGATCACAATGGCCAAGGAAGCTTTCAACAAGAAGCGGTTACTGCTTACCAGCAAGTTGAGTTTGGAATCGACGGGAAAACTGATTAAATACCACATTTGGAGAATCACACCGTATGGAGCAAAAACCTGGACTCTAAGGAAGATGGAAAAGAAATATGTGGAGAACTTTTAAATGTTGGGGTGGAGAAGACTTGAAAATATCAGGTGGACAGAAAGAGTGACAAATGAAAAAGTCCTAAGAATAGTGGGTGAAAAGAAATCCATTTTGGATGTGATTCTTCAGTGAAAGCAAACTGGATCAGACACAGCCTTAGAAGGAACTGTCTTCTGCACGAATTAATAGAAGGAAAAGTGGAAGGAAAGAGGAACTAAGGAAGAAGGAGCATTCAAAAATACTAGATGATAGGAAGGAAAGAAGAACATTCTGGGAGCTGATGGAGGAAGAAGAGGATAGGGCGCATTGTAGGTCAAGTTTCCCTTACAAAAGGAATTGACCTGTCGTAAAACAAAACCAATACTACTACTTCTATTACTAATAATAATAATATTAATAATAGTATATCACGTTTCACACCCACGGGGAATCACTGGTAAAAAATATTGTTTTGCTCATTTTGAGGTTTACATTCCTTGAAAGCAGGAAAGATGCCAACAGCTTATCGACCGAGTGCTAGAACGCATTTCTCTACTGTATTAGTTTCCTAATTTCCAATATAAGATATTTATTGCTATTTAATATTGTTCCTAAATATTTAAACTTATTAACCGTGTCAAATAATAATGTTGTTCGTATGAATATCTAAATTATCGTCCACAATCTGTGTTCTCTGTATACTTTATCTTTTCAGCGTTCATTTCTAAACCTATTTCCTTTCTAGTCTCTAATAAAATTGATAAATTTCTTGCAACAGCTTCCTTACTATTGCTCAACAAAACTAAATTATCTGCGTGTCCTAATAAAAACGCCTACACTACTTATTTTTAAATTTGGCGACATCAGGCCGTTTTTTAGGTTTAGTACTTCGTACAACCACTGATACCTATAGCGCTGAAAACTGTCTATGTTTCTACATGGAAAATCAATCTATCCTTTAATTTATCTATGCTTTCAAGTCCCAACCCCTTCAAACTTCAAATTAGTGATGGGCACTATCGAATGATTTGAACTATCGAATGATGAAAACTATCGTTTCCAAACTATCGAATAATTATTCGATAGTTTTCATTCGAATGAATATTAGTTAGTAACGAATAATCATTTGAATGGAAACTATCGGCCCTTTCGTTTTCAATCGAATGAATTGTCTATTTATTCGCAGCTGCTGCTGTGTGGGTCTCATCCAGTCATAAAAAAGCTGACTAATCAAAATAATAGTTTCTTTCACACTTGCCTGTGTCATGAAATACAGGCATTTAACAAACATAAACACAGATAAATTATTAGTTATTTTAAAAGATAATGTCTGCTGTAGCAGCAGTAGAGGGTCGAGTGTGCTATGAGATATTTGAAAAAAATATAGAGCAGTCCGTTGCGGCTGGTTTCACTGGTTGGTTTTGTGATTTTTGAAGTCTTGACTTGAAAACGTGTTTGTGTTCAACTTATTTAATTAATCTACTAGTCCCTATTCTAATTTACCCATTTAAACTTATTATTTAATGTTTCAGTAACAACAATCTTTTTGGTATAACTTATAATTATTTTTTTATTAATTGATAATATTATTATTTTAATGGCCTTGTCCCAGTAATACTACTTTAAAGAGAAACTTAACAGATATATTGATTTAAATTAAAACATAATTCAATTATGAACACTACAAAAGGTGCCATTTGAGCCAAAGAAAAACCTACAACATAAAATACTGTAAAAGACAAATTTCCTACCAGAATAAGAGAAAAGACCTACACTCGTCAGGAAGAAATAACGTAAGCTATGCATAATTTTTATTAATTATTTTCCAATGTGTAGCATATTTGACGTCTATAAAGATTTATTATATTTTATAGCAAACGAAAGTAGAAACATTAATATATTAAGGTGGCTGAATTCGTGTTTTATTTTTATTTATGGTGTTTTACGTGCTCTTTCTGAACCGTTTCATTATATCAGCACACGACTTTTATATTAACTAAATTCCATAACAGGCACAACATCCAGCCCCTATGCGCTAATTTATCACTGTGAAAGGGGAAACGCACATTTCTCAAATAATAGATTTTATCAGCCATGTCGGGAATCAAACCCGGGATTCTTAGATTAGTAGGCCGACTCGTTACCGACTGAGCTAAGCCGTTGGATAATTCGTAAGTATCGCGGACCTAATTGAATAGCCTTATGAGAAATACAATTACTATAAATTAAATTAATAATAAATAAATACAAATAGGTTTGAATAATAGTCTAAACACTATGGTCAGGAAAATGTGAATGATAAACTGTAAGCTTACTTTAACCCACATTTTGTGTGGATAAACAACAGATGAGAACGAAACCATAAGATCGAATAAAATAATAATAATAATAATAATAATAATAATAATTGATCAGCCATGTAAAACGAGGATTGATTTCCAAAAGTGGACCTTACAGAAACAAATATTTCGTATCTCCGTAACAAGGAAAACATTAGAAACTGTAAGGTTGACTATCGATCAGCACGGTAACCCGTAGAAGTGAATCCTAATAGTGGACCTTATAGAAACGAATATTTCGCATCTCTGTAACAAGGAAAACATTCCGAACCGTAAGGTTGACTATCGATCAGCAAGGTAACGTGGAAATGATTCCCAATAGTGGACCTTATAGAAACGAATATTTCGCATCTCTGTAACAAGGAAAACATTCCGAACCGTAAGGTTGACTATCGATCAGCACGGTAACGTGGAAATGATTCCCAATAGTGGACCTTATAGAAACGAATATTTCGCATCTCTGTAACAAGGAAAACATTCCGAACCGTAAGGTTGACTATCGATCAGCAAGGTAACGTGGAAATGATTCCCAATAGTGGACCTTATAGAAACGAATATTTCGCATCTCTGTAACAAGGAAAACATTCCGAACCGTAAGGTTGACTATCGATCAGCATCAAGGTGAATGAATATGAATACTTTTCATTCGAATGATTTTTAAACTATCGAATGATTCGATAGTTTAATACTATCGAATTATTCGATAGTTTTCATTCGATAGTGCCCATCACTACTTCAAATCAATGTTTAGGCCTATAACCCTACTATATATAAGCAAGTGAATTTTGTTAAGATGACAGAATGTGAAACAGATATCTCGTATTTTAGTCATAAACTTAAAATGTGTGGACTGTCACATTTCAAAGCTGAGAGTAACAATACAAATCTTTTGGTGGATAAATTATTAAAGGTAAATAAATAATTTACATCACCAAAATCTCCACCCAGGACTGACGCATTGTTTCATCTCCAATATTTTCGTAAACTTTTAGTTAAAAATCAAAGTGATCAGCTGCCAATACGACCCTGAATGTTATAAAAACAAAAGTTATGTTAATCGGGAATAATAATTAACTTCTAACAACAACAAAAAAATCTATTTTGCTACAAGACTGTTTTTAGCTTCTCATTAGGCCTAATTAAATGGCAAATCGAATATTCTCAGAATTTATAAAGTTTGATAACTATGATTATCTATACAATTAAATCAAAATTTACTATATAACTTACACATTTTTTAAACCAGCTATCTCGGGTCCCTAATCAGCACCATTTAAGTTGTGATAAGTTTTATTCAGTTTTTAAGTGGAACCTTATATTATTATCGATGCTGTTCTTTTATTAATCATAGACCTGCCTAAAACATGTTCACTATATAGACCTAGGCTTTTAATGTTCTTTATTTTTTCTCAATTTTCTTCTCAGAGTTTTCTCCAAGAGAAAGGAGTGAGTACCTGTACCAAGATAAACATTGCATCATTTCTAGAATTGGAGGCCCATAACCTTCTTTTCACAGTTTCGGATATTGAGCTCACATACTCTACCTTCAAAGTAAGTTTGCTCCATAGCATCGTTAAGCACCCTAATATGTTCAGGTAATCAAATTTACAATTTTTCACACTTGAATATTTGGCTTGAAAGTCCACAATAGTAGGCTATCACTGGGATCATGATCAACTTAACGTTCATGTAACGTAACATTCCCTTATGCCGGAATAATGATCAACTTAAAATTCACTTAGCAAAAAATTCACTTATGCCTGTATCACGATCAACTTAACATTCATTTAACATAGCATTCACTTAATGTAAAGAAACTAGGCAATTGTGTGATCAAGATTCATGTAACTTAACACAACAGCTAGAGAAAAAACACTTAATGAGTATGGATTGTTTGAAAAATTGCTCATTAAAATGAAACCCGAACTTTAAAGATTGATTACTATGCAAGTACTTGCAATATCAGCTTACTTAAGCTACAAAATAAGAAGTTTAACAAGATGCTATGGCAATTTAGAGTTCCCAAGATGCAGACATCTGACTTACTATCTATCAAAGATGTCATCTGGGGGTACATTCTATAAACAAATAAATGAAGTACTAACTAACAGTCTTGGCGTGGTTCGAAAAATGTTTGGTCAACTAGAACACGTGGACCTTTAACTTAACATTCATGTAACATGAAAGATCTTCCATGGACAACTCTTAGTTAAGTTACATGAGCATTAAATTAACTGTATCATGATGGTTTCCATTTGAAAATACGAAGAGAACCGTTTGGCTACATGAAAGTTAAGTGAAAATCAACTTGATTGTGACTGGGCACTAAAATTTCATGTGAATGAAGTGCTTGAATTAGTATATAGGAAATTGTGCTGGTTATAATCAAGGCTATGGAGTCTGCAGGGTAAACCTTCAACTCTAACTTCCCTACTTTTTCTCTTGCCTGACTCTTGACTCCTTAATTAATGGCAAATTTATAATAATAATAATAATAATAATAATAATAACAACAATAATAGTAACAATAACAACAATAATAACAATAAAAACAATAATAAAACACCAATAATAATAAAAACAATAATAATAATAAGCAGTATGCCCATGACAAACATAGACAATATCACCATGTGTAGAAAATTAACATTTATATATTAATTCGTAATTAAAAAAATATCATAGTAAAATCATTTGACTACAGTAAAATTATAACTTACTAATAAACACTAAAATGCTAAGTACTAACGCAGTAGTAGCCTACAAGACATCTCATCACCAACACATGTATCATCAGATTAGTTCTGTTTGATTGAACTTAAAATATATTTATTTGATTACAATTTATGGATAAGTAAATTTCCCAAATTCCTAAGAGAGTAATAATGCATTAATCTATGCATATAATACATTAAAACTAATAATAATAATTGAAAATTACTCAATGAATCTGAATGTTTTTCTTTTGTTTGTATGCCATCAAAGTTTTGATAGTTAAAAATTGTGATATTAAACTGATCCTTGATTATGGCTATACCATTAAGAATCGAGTTTGACACTATACGTTTTTTTAAAGTCAAAGTCAGTACCTTTCTGCTAACTCCAACTCTACCCAAAATTGCTTCCGGGGTCATTCCGAAATCTAGGGACAATTTACACATTTCAACTGGATAAAATTAAAATTAAATTAAATGTATAAGTTATACTATGGTTGGGATCATCATTGATTGGTAGTTACAAAAATACTATAGAATAAAATCAAGAACATTTAATTTGGTAAATAAACATAATAACTTATTTTTAACAAACATGGAGGTGACACAAATTGCCATGGTGGTGACAATACAGTACATGGAGGATTGGAGGTGACAACAGTTGGAATATAGGTGTCCATATAAACATAAATAGTGGTATTCTGTACCTTAAATGCAATAATAGGTAAAACTAAAATGTTAAAACTTAAATACTTAACTATTTACTCACTAGTTAAAAACTAACATGTATAATAGTAGGCCTACTCAACAATAATAATAACTAAACAATGGTGAAATGAATATTTTTACAGTTTTTAAAATAAATTACATATAGACTGTACAGTAATAATCTGATTTGAGATACATAATTGATAACATGGTACACTTCGAGAACTGAT
Source organism: Timema shepardi (assembly GCA_902151425.1). Classification (NCBI taxonomy): domain Eukaryota; kingdom Metazoa; phylum Arthropoda; class Insecta; order Phasmatodea; family Timematidae; genus Timema; species Timema shepardi. The sequence continues at coordinate 14,280 of CABFVX010009122.1, forward strand.
TCTATACATTACTACAAATCTAACAAAGATTTTTAACGCCTGACAAATTGTTCAAAAATATGTATGTATCTCTCCTGCTCAGTTTTGGCTCAGCCAGTATGCCTTTAATGTTATTAAAATCAACAACAGCTATATAATCTTTTACAGGGAAAACAAATGTATGGTCTTTAACAAGTCTTAAAAACTTGACTGTATATTCTCCATGCTGCGCATCATCAACATATGTTACCAGACCGATGTAGCTATGTATCCTTTTTTTCCCCTTGAAATTCTACAATAACATAACTGTGAAGTCTGAGTTTGTCGTTGGTGGACACAGCAGGGAGTGTCAAAACTGGAGTGTCGCCAGCTTCTAAAGTATCTGATGAATCAGTGTAGATGTCACTATAGCACAATTTCCTGTTCCTGTCTGGTAAAGGCTTGGAATCTGAATTTTTCATTAAGGAAACCAATAATGCAAAATGGATGCTAGGTTATCCTGACATGAATGCTTATATCTAATAAAATGGATTAAAACGTCCAAAAGTTTTATGATTAAAAGCAATAAAGGATACAGACAACATTTTCAATTGAGGGTGCTGCTTTCCCTGGGCAGTAATCACCAATATGGTAATGTGCACACTTCTCGTTTGGTAAGCAATGGAAGCATCTAAGACGTCTGAGGTGCAGTACTTGGCTTTGTTTCCTGCTCCAGGAAACTTGATGGGTCATCATTGTTCCTTTGAACCCTGATATTTGATTTGGTAGCATTTCATCGAACTTTATGATGTCATCAGGTGTTACCGTAAATATTTTTATATTAGATTTTTCCTTCAGCTGTTCAATTAAGGTCTCATAGCAGTCCAAATCCTTGCCTTCAGCCACCAGCTGGTCTGCTGTTCTCTTGAGAGTGGCACCCACTCCATCTGAAGCACCCTTTCTGTGCCCACTCTCACTGTAGTTCCAGGTTAGTGTTTCTTGGGTAAATTGGTTCAGGTATTGGGTAATGAAAAAGAACATCTTTTTATTTCTCTATGGAGTAGACGGGGAATCGCATATGAAGTGGATGTTTACAATAGGCCGCACAAAACTGGAAATGTGTTTGAGTACTGGCTTAAGGTATGCACAGATTGAACTGGTATCATGTCTCAGGCTGTTTGATAGGGTACAAACTGGTAGCACCTTCAGATCATATGAGTCATTGCCTCTATAGTAAAAAAAACATGTGTGTAGTGTGACTTGTTGGTGAGATCCACCAAAGTGCATGCTTTGTATTTCCTTTCAATATTTACACACATAATTTTCAGCAAAATCAATATGGATAAGAACATCAGTACATTTGAGGTTCTGCTTTAAGTCAGCAATTGCTTTATACTGATGATTGATGTTAGAAATGCGCCCCATATAGCTAGGCAATGCATCAACAAGCAGGTTGAACAATTGTTTCATATTTGTAGAAACAGTTTCCTTCAAAATCTTTACATATTGTATTTCTTTTCCTTTAACATAAATCTTCCCTTTCTTCCTTGACCACTGCTGGTATGTTGTTTCTTTATCTTCAAACTCCTTTGCTACTACCTGATTATCCTTACAGTCATCACATTTCCTTTCCACACATTGTTCGCTGCTGGGTTTCTCATTGCAAATTAATACTTTAATAAAAATCATATGGTCTCTTGTACTCAATAATGTTGAGATGCTTCAGACGTTCAAATATCATGTCAAAATTTTCATGTTTTGTACAGAGACAAGTATCCCGCTTATGAATATTAGGTGAAAGGACCCAAAATGGACGCAGGAAGCAGAATGTAGAGTAAGCAATATTGTAATAATGTGATTCATTGAACTGTTTGTGTAGCACCCTTAAACTATTATCAGCCTTCTGCCTCTTTCTATGTTTTGTCGTCCTCTCAACCCACTTTTTCCTTTGCTGTCTCTTACCTCTTTCACTTAAATCTGAGATTAATTTTATTTTCCCCTCTTCCTTTCTTTTATTATATCTCTCTCATTCCTTTCTTTTGAATTCTTCATAACATACTGGATCATTTTTTATCTTATTCCTACGCTCCATTTCTGCATCTCTTTTCTTTTTTTTAACATCTACTAAATTCTTAATAGAAGTTTTTTTTCTTGCCATGTTTATTTCTGAAAACAAATTAATATGAATATTTTTTGTATAAAGTAAATGTAATTTACATTATAATTGTAATGATTTAAACTTCAAATTTTTATACTAAGTCCATTCACTATTGTTCATGGGGTCCCCTATTTTTATTAAAACATCACAATATAAATTTTCCATTCTCGAAAAAGCTATGATGCAGGAAGAAAATAATATTCACACACAAAACTTTTAAGTGTTTACATTTAGTAAACAAACTGTTTTCGATAGAATTAATTTTGAAATATTTCTCACACATTGATTATGTCCATGATGAAGAGATACCAAACTTTTTAACCTTGAAATCGCATAACAACCACTGTTAATTCAGCAAAGCTAAATAATTACACCAATTTATGCACTAAAATCTGCAAGGTTATCATTTATGAAACAAAAAGTTAAAAAAATGAATTATATTCCCTAAGTAAACAATATTTTACTTTAGCACAGATAAAGAGTGAAATACTAAATTTGAAATTATGTCACCTCCATGCTAGATTAAGTACATGGAAGTGACAACCATGGAGGTGACAGATATAAGGTTTTATTTACACAGAACCTAACCTATAAATTACTAAACCACATGGTTTTGGCTTCCGTCCAATGTTAAATCATTAAATCTCACTTCAAAGGGAACAATTTTTTATATATATAAGAACAACAATTTATTAACACTATGGAGGTGAACATCAATAAAAATATTCTTCAATAACAAGGAGATAACTCATAAGACAATTAAAATACTCACCTGTAGGATTGAAATGAAACACAATACAAGATGGCTACTCAGGGCTTTCTCTCACATGGCTCCTTTGTCCTCACTACACAATACTAGTGGATTTTTAAGGAAGTTCTGTTCAGACCATGGAAGTGACATTGTAACAAGGAACACTCCTTGAGATTTAGATTACTTAGTTAATAAATTCAGTACATTTATGACATTTGCAGCCTGGAATTACTGTTTTATATTAAACTTCATCTCATATATTTATAATGGATTCTTAAAAGGTGTTATAAATTTGGAAGCCTTAAACTCTAATGACATGGGGGAAGTGACATGCCATGGAGGTGATATTTCACCATAAAAAAGGATATTTCCTATTTATAATCTTTTTTGTAATAATAATAATAATAATATTTAGCACCGCGTCTCACTACCCGTTCGGGTTATACGCTTTAAGTACTAATTACTCTAATGGATTAGGACTTGGGAAGGTTGAATTAGAGGAAGTGAACCCGCATTTGCGTGGAGGGAGAGTGGAAAACCATTTAGGAAAAACCACTCCCAGNCGTGGAGGGAGAGTGGAAAACCATTTAGGAAAAACCACTCCCAGTTCACCCGACCGAGATTCGAACCTCGATCTCCTCGTCCTCAGAAGTCAAGCTTCAACACGACAAGCGCGTTAGACAACTACGCCACCGAGGCGGGTATCTTTTTTGTAATAACTTGTACATTTTTTTTTTCTGTGCTACATATTCATTATATTAAACCAATAGTATATGTGTTAAAATAATTAACTCAAATATATTAAAAAAACTCTGTTTACACAAATTGTCCCTAGATTTCGGAATGACCCTCCGACTCCACAGCCCTGGTTATAATACTCTGTGTGAATGTAAGAAAAATGTGTTTCTTTGTTACTAAACATTACCAAAATACATAATCATTAAGAATCATAACATCAAGAATATGGACATAGGTATACTGATATTAAAATTATTTTTTTCCCAATAATTAATCTGCTTGTGCTCTTAAGCACCTTGCACTAAAATACTATATACAGTAGGAACTCCATATATTAAAGTCAAATTCCATATATAAGTTAGAAACATCGATGCATAGTTCAAACTATCTTTTTATACATGATACCTGCCTTGGTGGTGTAGTTAGCTAATGCGCTAGTTTCGTGTTGAGCTAACTTCCGAGGACGGGAAGATCAAGGTTCGAATCTCTCTCGGATGGACTGGGGTGTTCCTAAATGTTTTGTCCACTCTCCCTCCGCGCAAATGTGAGCTCACCTCCCCTAAAATTCAACCTTTCCAATTCCTAACCCATTAGTACTTAAGTGTATAACCTGAATTGGTAGTAAGACACTGTGCTATATAATAATTTTGCATGATATTGTGTAGTCTATTGTATTTAGAATTATTTCCTAATCAATGCACTCAATATATAATTGAATATGAATCATATTATATACAAGTTTGTTGTGTGGAGACTGTAAGGGTACGGTACCTGGTGACCATTCCGAACACGAGAGCAGGAAACTACACCCACTGTCTAGACAGACAGTGCCACATGGTAACAAGTGGACACACCAGGTTACCCCTCCACTTCCCTCACTTCTGTCAAACCCCCGCACGGCCGTTAAAACAAGCCACCACCACCCAAAACACCTCTAGGGCACGATCAGTGTATCAACCGCATAGTTACAAACTTTAGTTAAAAAGAGCGCCAGAACAAAAGGACCAAACAAACGGCAAATTCTCCTAAACAAAAGATTAAACAATCAACTTTGTAAATATATGTAGATCTTTAGTATAACTGATTGTTCATGTTAAATATAGGAGTGTAAAGTTATATAGTATGTCTTAGCATAAGTTTAGAGATTAAACCTGAGGGGGATGGAGTGGGCAGGGAGGAGGGGAGCACAATCCCAACATTGCTTTTTCCACCAACAATACAATAAAGAAAAATCTCAGCAATAGCAATCAAAACAAAAATTATAGATATAATAAAAATGGGATTTACAAACTTAAGTATGAATGTAATAGTATCTACATTGGACAGACTGGCAGAAACCTTAAAGTATGCTACCAAGAACATATTACAGATTTCATACACAATAGGACCAAATCATAATTTGCAGCTCATCTAAAAAAATTCCAACCATCGACCCAAACCAATAGAATAATGCATAATACTCTTTCACATTTCTCACAAAGGCAAAAAATTAAACATTGCCAAATTTGTTTTCATACAAGCAGCTTTATTCCAAAATTAATCAATCATTAATGAACAATTACAACAATACAACCAAATTCTTCTTGTAAACTCATTAACACATCCATCTAAAAATATTAAAATCCTGTAACCTTTGTTATCCTGCTCTTCCCTCCTGCATAGTCAATGGCCCGATCAAGCCGGAGTCAAGAAGATTAGTTTACTATTCCCTCATTATTTGTTCTTCCATTAATCTATCATTGTTTTACTCATTATTTCACATTCATTGTTTCAATAGCAATTTCCCTACCATCAATTTACATCGTGATCATGTAAACTTTTGTTGCCATGGTGCTATTTTGTTAGTCACATACCCGTTTGTTTAAACCACATCCTGTTTAATCTCTATCTATCAGTCGTAACATCAACTTGTGTTTCCACACAACGACTTTGGTAAGTTTGTGTGTTTACCTATTTTTACTTTCTATCTATCTTACAGGTAAGTAGTAAAAGCCAGGGTTTAATCCGGAAGTGAACATTTGTGACGTGATTATGACGAAAAAAAACCCTGTGTTTATGGTGACGAGT
>CABFVX010009123.1:0-19949 GCA_902151425.1 Timema shepardi
ATTACGTAGCGTTATATCTTACTGCTTGGAGATTATTCTAAACCAGAACACAACTTATTACGTAGCGTTATATCTTACTGCTTGGAGATTATTATAAATCAGAACACAACTTATTACGTAGCGTTATATCTACCGTATTGCTTGGAAATTATTCTAAATCAGAACACAACTTATTACGTATCGTTATATCTACCTTACTGCTTGGAGATTATTCTAAATCAAAACACAACTGTGTTTTCAAGAACATGTTTGTATTCTAAATAATGGCCATCAAATAATTGAAGTAAAAGTTCATTGTTTGTGGCTATTGCTATTTACATATTCATTAATCATAATTCCACTGTTTAACTTGTTTAATCATTTATTGACTTACGTACAGAGTAATATTATAAAATAAATCCAAATACAAGTTGTGGACTACCTCAACATCAACATCAACATAGGTTTCAAATCACTGTGGTTACGGCACCGCCTGTATGGACTCAGCCTATGACCCTAGGCACAGGACAAGCATAGACAGCTCAGTGTTAGAGAGCATCGCCGTGCCAAGCCAAAGGCTCTAGGTTCGGTTCCCATGTACACGAGTCATTTTCGATTAATTTTAATAATATCTTAACATGACTAAATTATCACTAAAGAAAATAACAATTTTAGTGAGTTAATAAAACAGAAAATGTTTATTCAAAATAAATTTATGAAATGACACACACAAACCACATAAATAATTAAACTACACATTTTTATTTTTTTTATTTTTATATTTTAAATTCTTGTTATTTTGTTTGACACGTTTGATCACGTGACTGATTTAGTGGGTTCTCCTTTTTAATATTTTCTCATTGATTTTAAAACATCAGGTAGAGTAAAAATTATAAAATTACAATGCAATTAAAAAATACATTACAAAGAAAACAGGTGTTATTTAACAGAGAGGTGATATTATGTGCAACAATAATAATTAGAACTGGTTTACAGAAATATAATAAACACATAATTAAAGATATTTTGTCAACTTGTTGAATATTTCATGTGTTTCGATCAGTGAACGATGTGGGAAATATTCTGACACAGACAACACTGGACATGACATTAGTGTCGAGCTACGATAAACCAACTTCCTGTGATTTAATAAAACTGTGCACAACAAATGTACATATCAATAATAAACTAAATTAATAATATTTTAACTCTTAACGTCTTGTTTTAGCATCAATTTGTTATTATTTTGTTTGATCAGCGATTCGAACAAGTCAGAGAAAGATAAACCAGGATATAAATTTGAATGGAAATGTGTTTTCTTATAAAATTATATTTTGGTGTTTGGCAACACTGGTACTTCCAAACAAACTTAGGAGAACCAACAGGGCGGCTTCGTCCCATCTTGTGGGACACTGGGTTGATTCTTTCTCAAGGAACATGTTGGTAAGTACAATAGTTGTCCTTCCTCCTGCAGTTTCCCAAGAAACATGTTGGTAAGTACAATAGTTGTATGCAGTTTCCCAAGAAACATGTTGGTAGTTACAATAGTTGTCCTTCCCCCTGCAGTTTCCCAAGAAACATGTTGGTAGTTACAATAGTTGTCCTTCCCCCTGCAGTTTCCCAAGAAACATGTTGGTAAGTACAATAGTTGTCCTTCCTCCTGCAGTTTCCCAAGAAACATGTTGGTAAGTACAATAGTTGTCCTTCCCCTTGCAGTTTCCCAAGAAACATGTTGGTAGTTACAATAGTTGTCCTTCCCCCTGCAGTTTCCCAAGAAACATGTTGGTAAGTACAATAGTTGTCCTTCCCCCTGCAGTTTCCCAAGAAATATGTTGGTAGTTACAATAGTTGTCCTTCCTCCAGAAGTTTCTCAAGAAACATGTTGGTAAGTACAATAGTTGTCCTTCCCCCTGCAGTTTCTCAAGAAACATGTTGGTAAGTACAATAGTTGTCCTTCCCCTTGCAGTTTCTCGAGCAACATGTTGGTAAGTACAATAGTTGTCCTTCCCCTTGCAGTTTCCCAAGAAACATGTTGGTAGTTACAATAGTTGTCCTTCCCCTTGCAGTTTCTCGAGCAACATGTTGGTAAGTACAATAGTTGTCCTTCCCCTTGCAGTTTCTCAAGAAACCTGTTGGTAGTTACAATAGTTGTCCTTCCTCCTGCAGTTTCTCAAGAAACCTGTTGGTAGTTACAATAGTTGTCCTTCCTCCTGCAGTTTCTCAAGAAACATGTCGGTAGTTACAATCAGTCGTCCTTCTTGCAGCTCCTCTGGAAATATGTCCTCCTGTAGAAGGTCCCGAACAGGTAGAGGAAGTAGAGGGCGTTCACTCCGAGGAGGGCGACGATCCCTTTAGGATAGTTGCACTCGAATAGAAGAAGTTGCGAGGAGTGCAGGAACACGATGACAAACTGCACCTGAAATCATCAGTGATTGGTCAGAAGGGCTGGTTTGAGAGCTCAAGGTCATACAAACGTAACCTCACCATCCAAACCTAGCCTGAGAGGTCTTGTTTCCTCGGGCTTTCCTAAAGTGTTACTGGATGAATGGTATAAGAGCATATCTTAGTAGTTATTGTGTGTTCTCTTATTTAGAGCAACAAAGTGATAAGAAGGTCTAGTAAAAACTATATTCAGTAAGTTCCAGGTGCTGGTCTTGAGTCCGGAGAGTCTTCATGTGATACAGACCGACAAGGCCCACACTGCAGTCAGATCACGCCAACACCACTAGACTGACATCTTACCATCTGCATGGTGGTTAGGTGCTTCTTCCACCAGAGGTATTTCTGGAACCGTGGTCCGAGGCCAGCGAACAGGTAGTACGAGTACATGATGATGTGAACGAACGAGTTGATCAGTCCTAGAAGAGTTCCGTGTCCTCCTGGAACATTAACAGAACATTGTTGGACATGTTAGCGCTGATGTTGACGATCCTAGCGCGGTCTCTTGGCTGTGAAATGACAGAGGATGTTTTAACTGTAATGGCTACATTCAATATATTCCCGGTTTGAAAGCGTTACCTTCAGTTGAATTCTCCTGATGAGGTTAACACCAAAATATTATCAAACTAGTTACAATACTTACTTCTCACCCTCGTGTATCGACCGCCGCGCTTGGTGGCTGAACGAGTCACTAACATAACCTCTGCAGTAGTCCAGATGTGTTTATATCTCGATATTTTAAAACATCTCCTACCGCTTTTGTTTGTATTAGGTGTTCTGTCTTACGACAGGTCTATTCCTTTTGTCAGTGAACTCGGACCGCCAATGATTGAGCTCCAGAACATTCTTCTTCCCCTTTTCTTCCCATTTTCTTCCCCTCTATGACGTCGTGGGTGTATCCGAGCCACTTTTCTGAAGAATAACTCCCAGAATGATTCTCTTCCCATGACTTGTTAATTGGTCCCCCTGTCTGTCCACCTGATCTTCTCACCCAGTCTTCTTATTACTTGTTCATTTGTCCCCCTGTCTGTCCACCTGATCTTCTCGCCCACTCTCCTTAGGACTTGTTCATTGGTCCCCTGTCTGTCCACCTGACCTTCTCACCCACTCTTCTCTTCTGACAGCGGATGTCGAGGTGGTTTGTCGTTCTTACACACACCCTCTTTCTCCCCCTGTCCTTCTTTGGTTGGTTGGTTGTGTTGCCCATACAGTTAAGTCCTAATTATTTGTGGAATATTTACCAGTTCTATACTCTCTCTGGTAGAAATACCCTCGAGTGTATCACGCGACCGTTCGGCCAACCAACCCTTGGTAGTTTTTGCAGAAAAGGTTCGTTTTCCCTTTCTCTTGCTTGGATCGGTTAACTGACCATTAGTACTAGCTTGGAGTTGTTTATATCTTCCATCTTAGCTCACCTCAGTCCATGCACAGCAGAACACTTGTTCACTCGTCCCATTATCGTCGTTGGTTGAGTGAAGTTACACTTCAATGGATTTCTGGTTCAAGCGTCTGGTTCAGGTGATGGGAAGATCTCTTGACCAGCTCAATTGATTGATGGGAAGATCTCTTGAGCAGCTCAATTGATTGATGGGAAGATCTCTTGACCAGCTCAATTGATTTATGGGAAGATCTCCTCCGACTGAGTCCAGAATCCGGATCACCGCCTACCGGTTCCCGCAGCGGTCCAAGGCGAGGGAAGGTCCGGAGGACAGCAGGAGAGCCTCTGCCTAGGCCACAGACCAGGTATACATCAGACCCTGGGCCTAGGTATACATCAGACCCTCCAGGTTAAAATGGCTTCGCTCCGTGGAGGAGCTTGATTCTTTCAAAAGGAGTATCAAGGGACAATTTTTTTTTAAAAAAAATGTATCATTTTAAACATATCAATCGGCCGGCTTTCACAAATCTAGGTTCAGGTATCGACCCAACCCACTCTTCACATAATACCACCTCATAAAAAGCTTACTCAGACTGCACATCATAATTACAACGGTCCCTTTATGAAGAACACGTTAGAAGTGGGTCGTTTAACAAATGCACATCTATCAGTGAGCATTGACACTAGCGAACCCCAGTGTTGAGGGAGCGAACCTGGCCAGGAGCAGACAAACTTCCACTAGGCTGAGGATCTGGTGTTCCCTCGTCTGTGGTCACGACCGTTACCATACACGAGGAAATACCATACAGTACCTGGGAGGAACCTCACTCCAACCCAGCTGCAGACAGGCATCAAGGTGTGATGGTAAAGATGGAGGTACGATATCTGGTTGTTCTTCTTCCTCAGCACGAAGAACACCTGCAATGTCAACACAAGAACACCTGCAATATCAACACAATAACACCTGTAAGATCAACACAAGAACACCTGCAAGATCAACACAAGAACACCTGCAAGATCAACACAAGAACACCTGCAATATAAACACAAGAACACCTGCAATATCAACACAAGAACACCTGAGACTCTCAACAAACACCTGGAACTAGCCACGAGGAAGGGTAGCTACTGGATAACAGAACTACATTAGTTATCACTAGCTGGGATATGTTCTCAGTACGTAATCTCAAAGTAATCTCAAAGTAATGTCAAAGTAATCAGTGAGTTACTTACAGTGTCCAAGAGCTCCACAACTTTACAGATCATGTATAACCAACACGCCCGCGCCATCTGGGAACACAACACATGTCTTCAGTATGGAAATATGCTCGTATCTTTGTCGTTGATTCTTCCAGTGGAGGTTTTATGAGGAGCTTATTAGTGATTCTGTTTTTTAACTTGCCAGAAGTACACATTATCTTACCCTGACCGCTTTGGGGCTGTCCGAGTAGTCTATTGGCTGACATTGTAAGGAGCTTACCAATGTTTACAAGCTGATGTAAGCACCGTACGTACCCTGAGAGCTATCGGGTTGTCCGAGTAGTCTATCGGCTGACAATGTAAGGAGCTTACCAATGTTTACAAGCTGATGTAAGCACCGTACAGTACCCTGAGGGCTATCGGCTGACATTGTAAGGAGCTTACCAATGTTTACAAGCTGATGTAAGCACAGTACGTACCCTAAGGGCTATCGGCTGACATTGTAAGGAGCTTACCAATGTTTACAAGCTGATGTAAGCACAGTACGTACCCTGAGGGCTATCGGCTGACATTGTAAGGAGCTTACCAATGTTTACAAGCTGATGTAAGCACCGTACGTACCCTGACCGCCTTGGGGCTGTCCGAGTAGTCTATCGGCTGACAATGTAAGGAGCTTACCAATGTTTACAAGCTGATGTAAGCACCGTACGTACCCTGAGGGCTATCGGGTTGTCCGAGTAGTCTATCGGCTGACATTTGTAGCTGTAGTCTTTCAACCAGCCGGACATCAGGCCCTGAAACATAGGACATGAGCTGAGAAACAGAGGACATGGTTTTCGGCTCAATCCGCCAGGTATCTGGATTCTTATCGTGCTGTTATCCATCTCAAACAATAATTCCAGCCAATCTGGTGTTGTTTATCCGCCCTATATGCTACTAACCAATAGTGGTTACTTGGTTGTGGTTATAATAAATTAAGCTATGAACCTCCCTTACTCCTGTAGTACTTTAATAATACTTAAAAACCCGCCTCGGTGGCGCAGTTGGATAACGCGCTTGTCGTGTTGAGCTCAACTGCTGAGGATGGGGAGATCGAGGTTCGAATCTCGGTCGGGTGAACTGGGGGTGGCTTTTCCTAAAATGGTTTTCCACTCCCTCTCCACGCAAATGTGGGTTCACTTTCTCTAATTCAACCTTCCCAACTGCTAATCCATTAGAGTAATTAGTACTTAAAGCGTATAACCCGAACGGGTAGTAAGACGCGGTGCTAAATATTATAATAATATTTAAACTGCACCTAAGCATTTAGCCGGTATGTAACCCACATCGGTGAGCATGCAGACCAACGTTCCAGTCACGTTTTGTCTGGTTGATCAATTGACAGGGCGGTCGATGTTTGAATCTCAACCAGGTGTTTTGAGGTAATGTTTTCCACCCCCAAAAAAATCCCACTTTTCCTCCATACAAATGCAGGTACATTTACTCTAAAGTCCACCTTCCTCATCATTTAAATTGCAACGCATTTATCCCGGGTGGTAAGTGAACGCGATGTAAGATAATATAGGTATTATTTGTAAGTTCATGTTTTAAAATTGTGTTTCTGTGTTTCTCCACTGAAACAAACCATCGCAGCTTCATAGATACCCATAGTATACCTCTCTCTCTCTCTTTCTCTCTATCTCTCTCTCTCCCACACGCACACTCGCCCAGTCAGTTGATTGCACCATTATGTTCATTCTTACAAGATTATCTCCGTCTCTGGCAAACGCTTTGTCATATTCAAAAAGTAATCAGAATGGACTGATCATAGAACACTGTTCTGGAAACGATGTACCGCGGCACACTGGTGTACTGAGGTGCAGCGGGGAATGAAGTGTGCCGTGAGGCAATATTTTTCATACATCTGACAAAATCGCGCTAAGTTAAGACTTGTGTTTTACCCAAACTACCAATGGTTTAAACGGAATGTCCCCAAACGTAAATAAGTGGCACAGAAAGGGCATTTCAACCTTTAATTATTTTGGAACATATGAAGTTACTTGAGGAAAGAATTTCTCTATATAATTTCGTGATTATGATTCACCGTGCAGCCGCCGAACCAAGACAGTGTGCCGAGAACTTGAGGACTGTCATAGAAGACACTCACTGTGGATTCGCGCGTGCATCGACAAACTAGCAGAACACAAATGTAATCACGCGACGAGATCTAAGCTGATCACAAGATTTCCACCTCATCGGCGCAGTTGCTCCTCTAAAGTCCAACTCATCTCTACTTAATCTGCTCTGCCTTAGATGTTCGGCACGGGAGAACCAATCCAATGTCAGAACCAACCATATCAAATCAGTGCTCATGCGTATTTGACAAAGCATGCACTGTACAGCCATATTTGAAATAACTCGTATTGGATTGTGCTACGACACAGCGTTATAGCTTGTAACCATACATCGGGAGAATGATCTAGAATATAATATGTGTATCCACGAGAAAACAAACTTTGTTGATAACCGTGTGCTACAGCAAGTGGCAGGTGCTGCTCTCTATTTTCAGCGAACGTGAGAATATAGCTTTGGCCACTCTTGTGGCAATTTGGCGTCGCTACCGGCTAACACTTCTATTTACCTTCACTCTTCTCTGCTTTACTTAACTTTCTAATTGGATCACTTTCCCTTTCCAGCGCCATTAGTGTCCGTCTTTGAAAATGAGTTTGTTTACCCGCAGTTTGTCCAACATGGATGGATGATTGGCATCTTGGCTCCGCGTGGATTTCCAACAAAAACACCAATTGCGGCTTCTATTAGTTTTCTTCTAGATTTTCTTTACATAATTGTGATGCTAATTCTAAACATGTTGTGAACTATCCTTGTATTTTTATTATTATTATTATTATTATTCTTAGCACCGCGTCTTACTACCCGTTCGGGTTATACGCCCTTACGCTAATGTGTAATGGTAGGGTGATTGTGAGATGAAATGGAGGACCTACAGTTTAACGTGGGATCCGAACCACGGTGGAGGCCTGGCATTCCTCACATTCACAAGATGTCTTGTCAGAGATGAAGGAAGGGTTTGGTAATCAGATAAATCTGCGCCGGAACCGAGGATTGAACCCCGGCCGCCAGCATAGAAGTCTGACTATCTTACCCCTAGACCGCCAGGTCACCACTTTCCTTGTAACTGGCCTTGCATTATGGTACTTATTTTCATTGTGTGACCTGTGAACAGCGACATTAATTAAAGTCGGGATGATTGTTAACTTGTATATTGATTGCTCCTATATATTCCCAATTAGTGGATACTTTGCAGCCATTACACTGTTGTTCTCCTGATCATGGAGGGTTTGACAAAGGAATACATTCTAGCACATATAATTACTGCACATCCCGCCGCCATATTGTTATCAATGGCGAGGTGTGACCATTCCTGCGCTCTCGTGAATGCGCAGCCCAGAGTTCCCAACAGGTTCGGTAGCCAGTCTAGTTTCTGGAAACGTTTGACCGTATGCGTTATATCATGATATTGGCCATAACTATTCCAGATAGCATTCCCGTTTTAACAATTGACTGTATTCTATTTAAAAAATATTATTTATTCGTGTTTTCAATTGCTGCCCGTTTTAAAAACGGATACACTGCATTTTTTGTACACTATGGTTCTGTTACGAGTATTCCTCGCCACGGGGAGTTTTTCCAAATTTATTTTCTTCTGAAAATTTGTAAAATATTCGGTTTCGTCTGAAAAACAAGTATGCGCATATGGTTCGGACGGATGGGAATTCTACCTTTTGGTGGGTAGTATTGCAAATCGGTGTTTTTTTGTTCGTGTCTAACTCTTGTCAACTGGTGCGTGTTCCAACTATCATAGATAGTGACAGCCACCGAGCGATGATAAAAACCATTTCCGGTGACACTTTACGTTAAATAATATCCGCCACATAGTAATTACTCCCCGAGCACATGTAGCGAAGATTACAGAGATGTTATAGTGTGGCGATGTATGCTCAGTTTATAGTAAGGTAACAAACTTACCTTGCTTGGTCGCACCACTGTGCGGCTCGTAGCATACACAGTGTAACCGGTCAGAGTAAGACTGTCAGGGTGGATGGAGTGTACACCATCGTACTGAGACTGTGTACTAACACTCGGGGTCCACCTGATACCTTGTATAGTTCACATTATATCTCTTTACATTTTCCTTTTTGATAATCCTTTACCGTTCGTTCAATTTACAGTCCAGAGGAATATTTCTTTAGGGCCCATCAGCAACTTAGGCCCTTTCCTAGGGCCCCTAGTGGATGTAGTCGAGATACTACATATGACCATATTGCTGAACACTTCCTAAATACCTTCTAGCAGTCCTTTGTCCCCTTGTTGCTCTGATAGTATACTCACGAGTGGTTTACTAAGTGCCTCGCGAAAGGTCTTATCTTCCCGAAACACTTAAGAGCCTACATTTGTTTATATTCCAGGGATAATTGGTGTTGTCAAGTTGGTAAACTTGTTGCTATTCCACTGATATTGATTGTTAAAATTACCTTATGTTGGCTATTGTATGTTCCATTGAGGCCTCCCTGAGTGTCTTGCAACACTAGACCCTGCACACAGAGCATGTACTGACCTCATACACCAAGTAGACCCTGTACTCACCTCATACACCAAGTAGACCCTGTACTCACCTCATACAACCAAGTAGACCCTGTACTGACCTCATACACCAAGTAGACCCTACACAGAGCATGTACAGACCTCACACACCAAGTAGACCCGGCACACAGAGCATGTACTGACCTCATACACCAAGTAGACCCTACACAGAGCATGTACTCACCTCATACACCAAGTAGACCCTACACAGAGCATGTACTGACCTCACACACCAAGTAGACCCGGCACACAGAGCATGTACTGACCTCATACACCAAGTAGACCCTGTACTCACCTCATACACCAAGTAGACCCTGTACTCACCTCATACACCAAGTAGACCCTGTACTCACCTCATACACCAAGTACACCCTGTACTCACCTCATACACCAAGTAGACCCTGTACTCACCTCATACACCAAGTACACGCTGAAGACGATCTGCAGGGCGTTGTAGGCGAGCATGACGTGTCGAAGGTCGTGCGGTTTCCGGTCCTTCATGTACCTAGGGCCCGCCTTGTTGACGAAGTACAGGTACGAGATCAGGATGATGAGTAGAGGCATCGGGCTGCTCATGAGGAACCAATCCGCCGTCCGGGGGTCTACACAAACACAAACCACCGACGATATTCACTGGTCCGACACCATGGCTCAGGGTCCCGGGTCCCATTCCCGGCATGGCCCAACATTTACCATTGATCAAAATATGGGTTTACCCTATCACAGTGATAAATTGACGGCTGGGGACTGGATGTTGTGTCTGTTCTAGCGTTAAGTTGGATTATAAGGCGATGAAGGCACGACAGGCCTAGCGAGCTGGTAGTGGGAGAGAGAGTACTTCAACAAAAGGTGACCCAGTTCGCAGCCTGGAAACAGGACTGGAGGTAAAATAATAAATATTCAATAGATAAAATAGGTGACCTGGTGGTCTAGGGTGTCAGACTTCCGTGCTGGGGGTCCGGGGTTCAATCCTCGGTCCCGGCACAGATTTATCTGATTACCAAACCCTTCCTTCACCTCTGACAAGACATCTTGTGAATGTGGGGAATGCCAGGCCTCCACCGTGGTTCGGATTCCACGTTAAACTGTAGGTCCTCCATTTCATCTCACAATCACCCTACCATTACACATTAGTGTAAGTGCGTATAACCCGAACGGGTAGTAAGACGCGGTGCTAATAATAATAATAATAATAATAAGCCTTGCAGTGCCTGGAAATAAATAAACAGATAATTTAAGGCCCCGACAGTTATAACTGCCAGTTTTCACCCTCCTCAACCTAATGTTTTGCTTGGTTAACTGTAAGATAGCCACAGCCATCAGCCTGTTTACCTTTCTCTTGCTGTTCCTGAAGGTTTCAGGCTGATAGCACCAGGGTCGCACGAACGTACCAGTTTGGTTTGTTAAACTCCCTTAGTGAAGTTTTCACCACAAAACAACAATACACCGGCCGATATTTATATTGTAAAACACTCACCAGATACTGATTTTCAATATAATTGCTAGAGCCATTTTTGAAAATGTTGGACTTTTCAAAAAATCGCCCTAACCTACCCTTGATACCAGGTCTACAGTAGCCCCATGGCTTCTTTGGTGCTGAATGACAGCTCACAGCTGACAACTGACAGCCAACATTTAGGTATATACCTAAATTATGAATGTCAGAAGCGACAGCTGCTAAACACATGTTTTTGCAGATCATATGGTTCGGCGTAGTGATACATAATTTGGTCTGGTAACTTTTCAAAGCTGTCAGTCAAGCACCAAAGAAGCCATGGGGCTACTGTAGAATAAAAAAGAGGATTTCTCCTCGAGGTATGAACATATATACAGGTTGTTCGAGAACTCACAGCCCAGACTGCACATACAGCTTGTTTGGACCAAAGGTAATACAGACTGTCTGTACTCTTACATCCGGAAAACTATGATAATACCATTAAATGGTGTCCAAAGTTGCAAAGCAAAGCTGTTCAAGCATGCGTGTACAACAGGTAAGCATAGCAGTTAGGCGCGCGGCACTGCACCTGTAATAATGGCAAGCACTTTTTGTGATGTAGGACCGTTAGGGATTCCCCTCAAACCGTGTTCCCATTACTAGATGGACCGGTTTGTTGTTTGCCATTAACTGTGTGTTCTGCTCCAAGATGTAGAGGTGTGCAGGGCCACGCGCCTAACTGCTATGCAACCTGTTGTACACGCATGCTTGAACAGCTTTGCTTTGCAACTTTGGACACCATTTAATGGTATTATCATAGTTTTCCGGATGTAAGTGTACAGACAGTCTGTATTACCTTTGGTCCAAACCAGCTAGATGTGCAGTCTGGGCTGTGAGTTCCCGAACACCCTGTATAGCAAGTGTTAACGGGATCCGCTAAACAGTTTCAACTGGAGTCCCCTGGCACAGACAGAGATCACGTGACTTGACGTATGAATACATGGAGGCGTATCTAGCTGACAGAATGAGAATGTGAATTGGTAGCTTACCACTCTTGGTCTCCATGAACTTCTTGTATCCGTCCACGACGGCCGATATCCCGGTCGCCATGTTGGTTGGTTGGGGCCGAACCTGGGCCTGCAACAACCAGAGACAATGAGTACTGTTGGTTAGGACCGAACCTGGACCTGCAACAACCAGAGACAATGAGTACTGTTGGTTGGGGCCGAACCTGGACCTGCAACAACCAGAGACAATGAGTACTGTTAGTTAGGACCGAACCTGGACCTGCAACAACCAGAGACAATGAGTACTGTGGTTGGGACCGAACCTGGACCTGCTACAACCAGACACAATGAGTACTGTTGTGCTGTAACTGTTCATTGAGACGGCGAAACAATGGCTGGACCTCTAATCAGGGCAAACAAAGGAAACATTGGAACAATTGTAGTAACACACTGTTACACATCTAGATCTAGAGTATATCGGGGCCCACATCCAGACCTGTAGTAACACACTGTTCCACATCTAGATCTAGAGTATACCGGGGCCCACATCTAGATCTAGAGTATACCGGGGCCCACATCTATACCTGTAGTAACACACTGTTCCACATCTAGATCTAGAGAATATCGGGGCCCACATCTAGACCTGAGCCAAGTACTTCACCCAGAGACAAGTCAAGTCAACACCTCCTGGATCAACTGCCCCCACACGTCCATACACACTCTTGCCTGCGATCACCCAGTTGTTTGTACTCTACCCAGCGCGCTCTGGGGTCTGGCTGTTGTGTACTTGTTGTAGTAATTAAATGAATAACCAAACGTTTTAATATCTTAGTGGTGCGGCGAACCGAGGAATCCCACAGCGGTGTCATGCGGTCTAAGTGTCAGGCTCACAGTGGGTGGCATCGCCTGTGATGTAGAGGTCGGGGTTCGAGTCCCCCGCGTGCACACACACATATATATTGACGTGTAGTAGGACACGTTGATGCTAACAGGTCCCGGTGCACCATAACTTGTATTACTGCACGGCAGACCAGTTCATTGGCACTCCTTAACTCGTTAGTTACGTACACACATGTAAACATATGTGTTGCTCTGAGATCTTCCTGCAAGAGTTGGCTCAGACAAGACTGTACCCTCAGCAATGGCCGGGATCGTTATCCTCTAGTATCTCTTGGGAGAAGTTAGTGTCGGGATCACATCTCTTGAGAGAAGTTAGTGTCAGGATCACATCTCTTGAGAGAAGTTAGTGTCAGGATCACATCTCTTGAGAGAAGTTAAGTGTCAGGATCACATCTCTTGAGATATATTAGTGTCAGGATCACATCTCTTGAGATATATTAGTGTCAGGATCACATCTCTTGAGATATTTTAGTGTCAGGATCACATCTCTTGAGAGAAGTTAGTGTCAGGATCACATCTCTTGAGAGAAGTTAGTGTCGGGATTGCATCTCTTGAGAGAAGTTAGTGTCAGGATCACATCTCTTGAGAGAGGTTAGTGTCAGGATCACATCTCTTGAGAGAATTTAGTGTCAGGATCACATCTCTTGAGAGAGGTTAGTGTCAGGATCGCATCTCTTGAGATATGTTAGTGTCGGGATTGCATCTCTTGAGAGAGGTTAGTGTCAGGATCACATCTCTTGAGAGAGGTTAGTGTCAGGTAACGATCAAACAGCAGTTCGAGACTCAGAGATGCCTTCAACTTTCATTGGGTTTTACACACAAAGTAGTATTTTTTAAAGAGGCTTAACTTATGTTTCAAATTAACTTGTAGCATATACCCCACCATTCTCCCCCCTCACCTCAGGATAACTTCTAACTCGCACAAAAGTCCAACTAAATGTGGGTGACCTGGCGGTCTAGGGGGGTGAGGTGTCAGACTTCTGTGCTGGCGGCCGGGGTTCAATCCTCGGTCCCGGCACAGATTTATCTGATTACCAAACCCTTCCTTCACCTCTGACAAGACATCTTGTGAATGTGGGGAATGCCAGGCCTCCACCGTGGTTCGGATTCCACGTTAAACTGTAGGTCCTCCATTTCATCTCACAATCACCCTACCATTACACATTAGCGTAAGTGCGTATAACCCGAACGGGTAGTAAGACGTGGTGCTAATAATAATAATAATAATAATAATAATAATAATAATCCAACTAAATCCCAACTCGACCCAACTTTCCTTTGCGCATGCCCAAGTTTATCTGAGATAACGTTTACATAGAAGAACACTCAGAGATACAAACAGAACCAGTAACACTTGCAACAGGAACTGATGTCTCAGTTCGACTCCGGGAGACAAGGAACTACAACCAGGAGGTCCCGGGTGCTTGTCCTCTGTTGAAATATGTTCCCATATGTTCGAAGGTCGCCAGAGCAGCACACGAGGGATTGTTTGGTGTATTTCAAGTAATAACCCATTGTTTTGGCGCGCGGGTGCACACTTCACGACGGGGAATTCAGGTTAAAGCTTTGTTCAAGAGCGAATACAAAAATGTTAATATTTATTTTTTTATGATAGGGAACCTCCCCGATAAATTAAAAAGTATTTAAAAAAGTGAAAATATAACAAAAGCGAATTATAGTGTTTAACTAAACTTATAACACTAGCATATCAAGAGAAAGTATTGTGATTGTGAAAAAATCTACTTGGAGATTATGACGAATATTTACGTTTTATGTGAACAAGAAGCCAAAAGAGTGTGTTTTATTTTATCATTCTGTCCGGGAGTCTGTGCCCGGCCAAAATGGCTCGATGGATTCTGTTCCAAATTTATATTTTATAGGCCTATACCACAACACTTTTTTCTTACCTTAGCCCTTTAATAATTAAAGGTACAGTAGCCCCATGGCTTCTTTGGTGCTGACTGATAGCTTTGAAAAGTTACCAGACGAAATTATGTATCCATACGCCGAACCATATGATCTGTAAAAACATGTGTTTAGCAGCTGTCACTTCTGACAGTCAACATTTAGATATATACCTAAATGTTGACTGTCAGCAGTCAGCTGTGAGCTGTCAGTCAGCACCAAAGAAGCCACGGGGCTACTGTACCTAAATGTTGACTGTCAGAAGTCAGCTGTGAGTTGTCAGTCAGCACCAAAGAAGCCACGGGGCTACTGTACCTAAATGTTGACTGTCAGAAGTCAGCTGTGAGTTGTCAGTCAGCACCAAAGAAGCCACGGGGCTACTGTATTTTAGTGATAAGTAAGCTTCTAAGCTTTTCGAAAATGGCTCTAAAAATTTTGTTTAAAATGTAAATCCTAAAATTGTGTAGAATGACAAATAAAAATCTATAATTATTATTTTGAGGGTAAAGACTCATTTATGGGTAGTTTACTGGTGACTGAGTTTTGAAAACTTGAAATATTTTACAAATGGCTTTCTAACAGTTTTGTTCCAAATGGGCATCTTGGGGGGGTTTCACGTGATAAATAACACTGTATACTTGGTTGGGGGTTAAAAAAAATCAGCAAAGGGTAGTTTGCTGATGAGTAATTTTTGAAAATTCAAGTTATTTTGAAAATAGTTTTAGCGATTTGGTTTTAGACTGGTATTGGGGGACTATTTACACTATCAACAATAATACAACCTTATTTATCTAAAATAAATCAATTCAAGACCAGTTTACTTACGACAATATATAGAAAATTAAATTCAAAATGTGAATCTGGGATTAATGTTTCATGATATAAAAGAATATGTTTCTATTTTTACAAATAAAAAATAATTGTAAGATAGCTTACAAATAATTTATTTTAGAAAATATAAATGTTGTTAAATATATTTGAAAAACTTTGTTTAAAGTTTATATATGAAGTGAGATTATGGGGATTAACAAGAGGGCGAGTTTGTTTTCATGAGGAGATCTTTCTTAAATGTGATTTACTCAAAATATATTTTTTTAATTATCTTCGAAGCCATTAATACACAATATGAGAAAGTTTATGCGATTATTATTATTTTTAATGGGCGTACAAATATTTTAGGCATTTTATTATTACTATTATTATTATTAGCACCACGTCTTACTACCCGTTCGGGCTATACGCACTCACGCTAATGTGTAATGGTAGGGTGATTGTGAGATGAAATGGAGGACCTACAGTTTAACGTGGGATCCGAACCACGGTGGAGGCCTGGCATTCCCCACATTCACAAGATGTCTTGTCAGAGGTGAAGGAAGGGTTTGGTAANGAGGCCTGGCATTCCCCACATTCACAAGATGTCTTGTCAGAGGTGAAGGAAGGGTTTGGTAATCAGATAAATGTGTGCCGGGACCTAGGATTGAACCCCTGCCACCAGCACAGAAGTCTGACACCTTACCTCTAGACCGCCAGGTCACCTGTTAGTCATTTTCGTGCTATAGTTTAGCGAATATTAGTTTGTATTTATAAACAACGAAATGAACCTTTGGGAGATTTCCTCAACCATTTACAAACAAAGCTGGTACTGTAAGACTACTATGTCTGATTGGTACGTGCGCATAAACCTGAACAGGTCGCAAGACGCGCTGGTAAAAATATTGCGAGCTAAAACTTAAAACCAGTCACGAAGAAATAATAATAATAATATTTACCACCGCGTCTTACTACCCGTTCGGGTTATACGCTTTAAGTACTAATTAGTCTAATGGATTAGGAATTGGGAAGGTTATAATTAGAGGAAGTGAACCCGCATTTACGTGGAGGGAGAGTGGAAAACCATTTAGGAAAAACCACCCCCCAGTTCACCCGACCGAGATTCGAACCTCGATCTCCCCGTCCTCAGCAGTCGAGCTCAGCACGACAAGCGCGTTAGCCAACTACGCCACCGAGGTGGGTCACGAAGAAACAAATACTGGTTCATTTTAAAATGATAACTTAGCGATTGTCCTTGGATCCCTAGATTAGTTGATCTTGAAGTTTAGTCTGTAAGTCCATCATCGTGGTACATAAGATACTAATTGTTAGCTACGGTCGACCTTGGTGGTCTCGCGACCCTAGTTCAAACCCAACCGGGGACCACGGACCTTTCTTGAGCGATAAAAACTCGTAGCACAACTTCCCACGGAGAGGAAGTGAAGCCGTGGGTCCCAGGAAGGTGATTGGTAGGCACTTTCACTCTCGCTCGTAGAAATTCTCGTGCTCTGATGTAATCAGTCGGTTCAGAAAAAGCCCGTTGAATTCCTCACGTGGATAGAGAATGACATTGTAAGTGACCTTGAGCCCGCATACGTAGCAAACATGCTGCGACTTACGGTGGAGGTTTCCACAGGGCTGTCGGCAAATAATTATTGTTTTTAACGCCCACACGACCATTTCTCGACAAAGGGCCTAACAATTTTGTCGGTAAAGGTGTTTTACCAATCACCTTCCGGGGTTCTTTCACACGCCACGACCGACTGGGACCCACGGCTTCACTTCCTCTCCGTAGGAAGTTGTGCTACGAGTTCTTATCGCTCAAGAAAGATCCGCTGGGTTCGAACCCACGAACGTCGGGTCCTGAGGCGACCACCAGACCACCGAGGTAAAGACTAAACAGTCAAACATTTGATATATATATATCACGTCTTACTACCCGTTCGGGTAGTACGTTTATGTACTCATTACGCTAATGGGTTAGGGATGAGGAAGGTTAAATTTATAGGAAATGCACCCCCATTTGCGTAGATAAAGAGTGGTAAACCACTTAGGAAAGGTTATCCTCAGTGCATCCAACAGGGATCGAACCACGATTTCCCCGTTATCGGCAGTCTAGTCTATTGCGATAGTAGCGACTTAGACTGTGTGACCACCGAAGCGGGTCGTTATAGCTATAAAATGAAACAATATTTCCCCAGTATAAGAAATGAATTGCCCCTCAATAAGAAAATATTTGAGAAACATGTGACAGTATCAACTGTTATAGCGGCCATTTTGTGACCAGAGGCCAGGATTTAAATCATTAACAATAAGAAACCACAACAGTGTAAACAAAATCATATATTTTTAACCTAATATCATTGGTTTAGCTGGTATATACAATCATTGGTTGCATTATATATCTCGAGTAAGAGTTTAGTCAATTTTTAAACACAGAGAAATATTTTATTTACTGATTTAGAGTCGATATATAATTTGTTGGACGAGTTTCTACTCTTCCTGCTGTGTGGGGAGAGTCGTCTGCTTGTTGACAGCTCCTTGTTGACAGCTGCTTGTTGACAGCTCCTTGTTGACAGCTGCTTGTTGACAGCTCCTTGTTGAAAATTTGTATATAGGGTCTATACTATAAGATCATTGCAGTGATAACACCGTCTGTTTGTAGATATCGACAGTGCACTATTAATGTAGGACAGTACGCTATTAATGTAGGACAGTACACTATTAATGTAGGACAGTACGCTATTAATGTAGGACAGTACACTATTAATGTAGGACAGTGCACTATTAATGTAGGTCAGTACACTATTAATGTAGGACAGTACACTATTAATGTAGGTCAGTACACTATTAATGTAGGACAGTACACTACTAATGTAGGACAGTACACTATCAATGTAGGACAGTACACTACTAATGTAGGACAGTACACTATCAATGTAGGACAGTACACTACTAATGTAGGACAGTACACTATTAATGTAGGACAGTACACTATCAATGTAGGACAGTACACTACTAATGTAGGTCAGTACTAATAACAAAGAGCTATAGCTCTGTTTGATTCACTGAACATTGATAGATAATTGAATTCGCTCCAATATTTGCAAGATAAATAACATTTTTATGGTAAAAAACGCCATCTTTTATAAAACAAGAAGACTAAGCCAAGACAGGTACTCAGACTAACTTACATTATTTGTGATGGGTTAAAGAGCCAAGCCACTGTATTTGTTAGTTACGGTTATAACCACATCTATATATCATCACCATCATCGTCTTTATATTGGAAAACCACACTTGGACATGGGCATCGAACCAGGGGCCCTCGACTTAGTAACCACTGGGCTATCGAGGAGTCGTCCAGTCCTCGGGGTCATATTTTAAGGCAGAGTCTGTAAGGGACGTGAAGAAATCGTCAGCTACTTCCTGATAGTGTTATATAATTTGTGTGTCACGTTTAGGAACATTCGAAGAACCCCTCGGCTTGGCGCGCGGCTATAACAACTGTTTTAGGATTGTTCTAGAACAATTCCAGGGGCCAAATAATGAAATTGCTGACATGGTTTGAATATCGAAACAAAGAACCGGTAAAACCAAACCGAACCGTCGGAACTCCGAGGGAAAGAGTTGGTATAGCGGTTCATCAGATTATTGGCTGGAGCTAATATTTGTAGGATTGTGTGAAACTATAAACAGGCCATTGTTAGCCACAAAGAAAACCATTGTTGTGTCGAGTAAGACAAGACCTGCATCACGGCCTCGCGCAATGCCTGACGGGAGAGAATACCCTCTTCAACGGTCGTTGGTCCATATGTTGGTCTAACTGCGACCCACAGCTTCTTCACACACTCACACACTCACACATGCGGGAACACACACACGTGTTTGCGTTTCTTTCCCTCGTTTTTTTTTACGCAGCCCTCAGTTGGTCACGCTTGTGACATTTCCATAAGATAGTTTTTTCGTTCCTACCTAGAAGGACACCATTGTTATGTGTGTTTCGAAGGTCTCCAGGTATTTGTAGTGAAATCATCAGCACTTTAAACCCTGACGACATTCCTAGCATTGCTGGTCGCCCAGGCTGTACAAATGTGTACATTCCAATACACATATGGGTTCCAGTTCTGTATAATGTCGTGCGTTACAAGTTATTGTCTTATTTTATTGCGGCCGGGGTTCAATCCTCGGTCCCGGCACATATTTATCTGATTACCAAACCCTTCCTTCACCTCTGACAAGACATCTTGTGAAT
>CABFVX010009124.1:0-19949 GCA_902151425.1 Timema shepardi
ACCAGCACAAAACAATACTTTTTTTTCCATTCATCTTCCAACTTTCTCTAGAGAAAAACAATGAGCAAGAAAAGGTGTCCCTTGTATAGAATGTTTGTTATACTCGTTTGTCTGTTCCTCTATTTCTGTTACAAACCATCATCCGCGTCCAATGTACCAAGGGACAAGAGCTAACCATCTACCCTCTTCTCCCTCTTAAGGTAATTAGAAAATAAATAGGGGTGTACGAGTTCCATTTTTTCAATTCGAAGCGAACTTGAATCGAATATATGAAATATTCTAGAAGACAAATCAAAGTTCAAATAATTTCTTTTAGTTGTTTTATGCTTGAAAAAATATTAATTTATGGCTATATATATATAACTTTTTACACTAAAATTGCTTGTAAAATGTTTTATTACACAATTGGTTGTAATATTTCGTGCTAAAATGACAAATCAAGTTATTATCACAACATAAAATTCAATTTCTTCAGATTTTTTCCATATGAATATTAATTTTTAATGTACAAAACAACTCTGAATGGCCATAATATAAAAAAATGGGGTATTTTAGCTGTCAATATTTTTATTGGCTAAGCTTCGAAGCGAGGTCGAAGCTGATGTTTGTTTCGAAACCAAGTCGAAGTTTCGAAGCTTCTCACACCCCTACTGCACATTTAAATAAATGTATAGCTATAACCTTGTAAGATATAGGCTAATTATTGATTCAATTGTTTCAGATCATTACAGTTCACGAGCTAGACGTATGCACTAGTAGCGATGTGAACAGGAGACCTCACTCTCTCCATTCAAAAAACAATCTTTTAAATCAGTCCATTAAGAGTTTTTATATCCTATTTGTTTAGTTGTCATGAGCAATGCGTGATATCTACCACACGCAGAGTTAAGAAATATTAATATTAGTAGCCCTTGTACATGAACATGTGCACCTGGAAGCAGGAATTTTAAATTTTGGATTAGATTATTTTAAATTAATTAAAAACTGGGCAACTAAAATCTTGTGTAATAAAATGAAGATATTTTTTTATGTCTGCATGAAGCAAATAAAAGCGTTGCCAGGTGTAGCCACGCAATCCATAGTTTGGCTACAATGGGCAACGCCCGGTACTTCTGCTAGTCTATTATATGAAGACGACAGTCCCGACTCACCGAGCCTCACCGTCTCTCCCGAACTAATGACCAGAAAATCTTGAAATCCTATAGGAGGGTTCCTTTCAGGTCATAGGAATCCTACAAGAAGGGATTTTAGGAGATTCAACCCCCAAAGGTCTGGAACTAGAGTTGGAATATTGTAATTGTAAAAACAAATTTGAAAAAATTGAAATTTAGCAGAAAGGTAGAGGAATTGCCCCATATAACCATATAAATCTAAAAATGTGAAATTTCAAACGGGGGATCCATAAAATGTGGGAAGGAGCTATAGTTTAAAAAAAGTTTGGATTAAGCATGAAATAAAAAATTTGCAGACAGGTAGAAAGACAACTCCAGATAACCAAACAAATCTTGAAATATGAAATTTCTAACAATTATTTGTATAAAAGATAGTGGGGTGTTCAAAATTTACTAAAATAATATAAGAAACTATTTTTATGTGTTCTCTTAACTGAAATTTAGCCATTATATGTAAAACTTAAAATTCTGAGCATCTTAGATTTTAAAATGAAACACCGAAAGATATTGGAGGATGGGAGGGCAATATAAGTAGAAAAAAAACTTTTTAGGAAAGGTATGAAGTGAAAATTCTCTATGAATGTTAATATTTAACTCCAAATTACAAATTACGCTACATCACATTTTTAAGGCAAAATAATTTAGAGGGCACTTTACATAGTCGAATACCTCCAATTTTGATAATACCTCTGCAACTCTTTGAGATATGAAATAGCTTATCGTAGTAAAGTTGTAAGAGTATTAAAAATAACTAACATTCATTTGAAATAAGTTCTTATAAAACGAGTACGTTCCAAGCTATAAGATTATATATATTTTTAAATAGAGTTTGTAGGGATGTAGTTTACTACTATACTTTTTGGTGAGTAAAGGTGTTCCTTTTTTCTCAATATATTTATGTAAAAATGTACCTATAATATTTTATTTATGCTCTTTGGTGGAATATGATATATGTTTTTATCCATATTATTTCTGCAACAATGTCTAATATTCCATTTCATTTAGATAAACGAGCAAAAGAGTCTGTGAGATGCAACGTAGGCCTACAGTTTATTTTATATTGGATTGATTTTTCAATTAGACCGGAACTTAAGATTAGGGTTTTGAAAAAGATTCGATTGATTTTTTATATGATTTCGGAAATCGGTACAACAATTATAAAACACTAATTTTATGTGTGGTTTGTAACCTTTCTACCCTTTTTATTCTTACTAGGTAGGTTATATACTTTTTGCAATTTTTGGCATTTTCCCCTCTATTGCCCTTTTAATCCTATTTTCCCTTATTACTTACACTTTATTTTTAAATAAACTTTTATGAGATTTAATTTTTAGCCGTTTGGACCTTTTTAACTATTTTACACAAAAATACTTCTTCCGGAAAATCCGGATAGTTAATGTAAAAGGGCATAAAAAATGCAAAAAGAAATTATAATCAATTTAAAAAATAAAGGTAACAAGGGCATGTTAAAGAGTAACAATTTTAAAAAGAATTAAAAGAATAAAATAGACAAAAAAGGGCTATAAGGAAAAAATGGGTTGGATGCCAAAAAGTGCTAAAATGATACAAAGGGGTACCAAGAGTCAAAAAATTCTAAAAGGGCAACAAGGTGAAGAGCGGTAAGAAGTTTAAACAGGGGAAAAGTGCCAAAAGTGAAAAAGGGTTAAAAGGTTAAAAAGGGTAAATAGTGCAAAAAATGTAAATAGGGTGAAAGGGGTAATTTAAAAGTGGTAGTAAAACTAGGGAGTCGAACTGAAATTTTTATCGGTTCTGGTTCCGGTTCCTGTTCCTCTAAGCAAATATTTTAAGGGTTCCAGTTCTTTTCGGTTCCTGATAGTGTTCCGTTTCTTAAATTTAAAAAACACCTTTTTAGCACAGCATCTTTTTATCCATTCAGACTAAGTTAATATACTAATTTAGATAATGTTTTTTAGTGAATGAGGAAGGTTATATTTTTATATTTAGAGGACGTGTATCCGCACTTGCGTGGAAGGATAGCGGACAACCACTTTGGAAATAACACTCTGGATCAAAAGTATTGTTAGATTAAAAAAATAATATTATAGCGTACCTAAATAACAATCCTTCTAATTTACATATTGATCTGTCACCGTCTATCTCATAGTCAAAAACTTCCAAACTGAGCTTTCTCTAACCCACCCTATTAATATTATTTAAACCACTGACTAACAACAAATAATCACCTCCCCACTGTACAAGGAGAACACATTCACTGAGCTACTTCCTAATTTAAACTTGAGTGAAAGAATTTAAAGTTTGCTATTTACCACCCTCCATCTCCCATTTCCCGCTATTATAAGCTGTTCAACCAACACAAGATTATTAGTTTTCACTTCCAGGAAGTACTAAGTACAATAGGCTTAGCCTGCTTGTTCAAAAGAGATGATTTCTTAATGTCTGTATTTCAACTTCTGAGGAATGTGGTATTATCAGCTGTCTATTAAAGCTAGATAAATCTCTCATCTCTAGCATAAACATTAAAGTGAGAAAACAGTGAACAATTTGACAGTCACGACAATCCTCTGTAATCTAATATTAGTATGCATTGCCAAGGGCTCATTAAATATTTTCTAATCACCTTAGAAAAGAGGTTTCAAACAAAGTAGTAAACTAAAATACATCAAGCCCTTTAAAAATTTACTGAGAAAGGGGGAAACACAACATTTCAAAATTAAATCAAGCTAAAGAAAAAAAAAGCGTTCAACTTATCAAAATTATATACATTTCGGTAAAACTAGGAACCTTTAAGAATCTTTGAGAACCTTCACTAACATAAAATTATAGAACAGTTCCAATTTCTATTCCGGTTTTTAAGAATAGTTTTTATAGGGTTCCGGTTCCTTCAAAATAACTGTTAATTTCGGTAATCGATTCCAGTTCCTGTTCCGATTTGACTCCACGGGTAAAACAATGCTAAATAATACAAAACAAATGGATAGTGCTTACTTGTCTTCCTTTTTGTCTCTTCTTACCATAAAATAAGACACCTTTTTCTCTTATTTCCCTTTTCACCTCTTTTACTCAAATTTTTAAAATAATTTTGTTGATTAGATTTAATATTAACATTTTTTGTTATTTTTTACAATTTTCACCCCAAAAATTTCTTCTGGGTATAGCCGAGCTCTTCAAGCTAGTAAGTACAATACATTACGTTAGTAATTATTTTATGTTACTATCGTTACTGTAGTCTTAACACTTACTTACTTCTCTTTGGATTTAAAGCTGAAATTATTATTATTATTATTATGATTTTGTCTTACGACAGGTCCATTCCTTTTGTCAGTGAACTTAGACAGCCAATACACCCAGAATTTTCTTCTTTCCTTCAATTCATACAATATTTTAATCCTCCTCCTCCTTCCTAAGCTCCTCTTTTTACTAACCTTTCCTTCTATGACGTCGTGGAGAAGACAGTTTCTCCTTAGAATGTGTCCGATTCAGTTGGTTGCCCCTGTTCACCATCGTCCTCTTCATCGAGCAACGAAACTACGAAGTCTCCGAACATTATTCCCGGCAAAATCTTTGTGGGAGAAGACGTGGTAGCCCCATATTCCCTCGAGAGACTGGCACCGCAGACTCAACATACCTACAGATATCCTCGACGACGTATCGCCTTCTACTCCTCCAGTTCTTCCAACACAAAGGCATCCATTGTACTCGACCTTACAACAGACACCACTACCAAGCCTCGAGGACAACAACAACAGCAGGAGGATGACCAGGACATGAACAACGTGATGGCCTTACTTCACGAAATGCAGGGAAGCCTACAGGCAACGAACACAAGATTGGATCACCTTGAAGCCAGGGTTGTAGTGGTCCTCGCACCTGCAGCCCAGAGAGCTCCACAGGCCGGGGACCCCCTACTTTACCAGGTGGTACTACCAGAACCTCTTGGTCCCGGAGCTGCACAGGGCATGGGCTTCTCTGACCATGGAACCGGTCCAAACACTCGAGATAGACGAGACAGCAGCTCTTAGACTCTGTTAGGCCTTGAAGGACAATAACTCCGAGCTCCCCATTGGTCGTGAAAAGCATCAAACACCCTAGTTGCTCAACATCGCATCAAGGTACAACACGCTTCTTCAAGATGTAAAGGGGATAGTCATGCACCGCATCAACTTGCTGTATATAGCACTCACCCGGGGATGGCCAGTCGCCATCGATGCTGCCGATGACACATCAGGGGACCCGGGCATTTATCGCCCAAGATGTATCCCTCCAATGCTCATCCAGCCACCAACGTTCATCTACATGGACCACCAAACAGCAAGACCATTCTCAAAACCGAGGGGCAGATCTCAGATTTGAGGAAGGAGAAAATAAGGAAGTGGAGAAGAAAACACACCAAGAAAAGGTTCTCATATTGTTTTTTTTTTGTTAATGTATAAATTGTAAAATATGTAATAAATGAGGTAATAAAAGGCCTAGAGCCGGTTATCTTTCTCGCCACTGTCTGTCCTCGTGGACCTTCCATCATCCACTATTCTGGTTCTCTTATCAACCACTCTTCTTAGGACTTCATTTGCCACCGTGTCTGTCCATCTGATCTTCTCAAGTCTTCTCCAGCAACACAATACAAAGGTCTTCAAGCATTTAGTTTACATATTTCTAAAAGTCCAAATTTCTGTTCCATAAAGTGCGATACTTCAAATGTAACATTTCATCAGTTTATTGTTCAGTTCCAAACTCAACTTGCTGGTCATCAGTAACCTTTTCTCGTTGAAAGCTTCCTTGGCCATTACTATCATCTACCTAATTTCCATGGTGCAGTAAGCATCCTCTGTCAGCAGACTTCTCAAGTACTTGGACTGCTCTATGTTTTCCAAATCCTGTCTTCCAATATTTATTTTCAGTGGTTCTTCATTTTTTGAAGTCATCATCACTTTTGATTTCTCAATGTTTATCATCCTATTTTTTCCTTATCTCCACCAATTGGTCCATTATTTCCTGCAACTCTTCTTTATTTTTAGCCAGCAATGCTAGATCATCTGTGTTTTATAATTTATTCTAGGATTTTAACACACCCAACATGTTCAATCAATTACTTAGAAATTTAAATTCAAATCACTAAGTTTGATATATCAAATGAAACCCTTTTTGAGCAGCCACCATCTTTAAATGGATAACCAGATCGAAAAACCACATGCGCATGAGTTTCAGGGCTGCAAATAATGTATGTACTTGAAATATTTCATTATAATCGGTCGACACATTTGGGAGTAATCGTGAAACAACATCCAAGAGCCAGAGAGAATTAATGCCAAACGGTCGAGTTAAAAGAAAATTACGTACCTTTCGGTCAATTAAGTTATGCTAAGTGTTTCTTCTGAAGCAACATTTTATTTATCTTGGTCAGAAGGCTTATTGTTTGGAAACTAGATCGCGTTACCTCCCATCCCACGCGTTGAGCCCAGAAAATTGTTTCTGTTTTGTTTGTTGTTTGGATCAGGAGAATCTATTACCTTCCATCCCACGCGTTGAGCCCAGAAAACTGTTTCTGTTTTGTTTGTTGTTTGGATCAGGAGAATCTATTACCTTAACATCTTATAACCAATTTGATAAAGCCATTTTCAATAAATGAAATTACTAGACAATTGCTCAACAGATTTTGACCGAACACTCATTTTAAAGGTTGACAGTCCAGGATGTAGGTCAAAATAGCAGCTTCCATCTAAAACCCACTCTTCATAGAGTTTTTCTGTGTGCCTCGTGGTTCAACTGTACACTCATTCTTTGTTTACATCACCATGGAAACCATGATGTGTATGGCTACGTATCGTTGAATAAATTAATTATCTTTGGTCAAAAATATTATACACAAATTATTATTACATTTAAAGTGGTATGGTGCGACCAATAGATAACCGATAGAGAGCAGGGGGAGGGGGTATTTTTAAGATATCCTCGGGGTGTGAAGGGGAAAAAATTAAACACTGAGAGAGTGAGCGCTCAAAGTTTGTCTTTGACGAGTAAACCTTTAACTATAAAGTTAAGTGAGGTTTCATTCTTTATAACTTTTCCCAATAAAAAGTGTTGAATTCATTTTAGCGAATATTTGCATCCATCGCTGCAACGATCCACTAGTAGGTCTAATTATATTTGTGTTCCATGTTATGGTCTAAGCGCGTTTTCCAACTATCGGAAAAAAGGTAGAATAAAGGAACTAAACTCACAATTATAGGAGAGCGATAAGCTATTTAGGAAAAAAACTACTACAGTAACACCTAGCCGGGATTCGCACCCCGATCTTTTTTTTCCAGACAAGTTGAGACAGACGCATTTACGAGCGTAAAATTAACACATTCAATACATATTTTTTGAGATATAATATTCGAATATATTATTTAAATAATATTTACACAGAGATTGTTTTGAGCTTGTCTTAGACTACTGTATCTTGAGACATCTGTAAGATCTTTCATTACATATCGAAATGTTACAAGACACATTCTCCAACTCCACTACACATTTGCTACGAATATAAAAGTGAGGGGTTGTAAAATACTCCTTGTGTCAAAAATGTTCTTCTTTATAGTGAGGCACTTTCTTTTAATAATTCCATTAATCATTCAGAGCTGTCGTTGGTCCTCTACAACAGTTATTGAGATGGACACAACTGGGGGGGAGGTAGATAAGGGCTACTACACACCCGCTTTATATAACATATATTAAATTATCTTTTGAAATAAATACAAAAACGAGTTTTTCTTAACAGCATTTTTTCAATTGTAATTCTACATTGCTCTGAAAAACGAACAAAAGAAGATAAATTAACTCTTAAGAACGCAAATATACGTTGAAAAATAATGGAGTAGGCCTAACTATGAAAATAAAAACTAGGCATTTAATAAGTTTAACTTCAGTTGCTATGAGGAACTAACAATTATTAACAAAACCTTTTCGAGTATATGTCCCTGGTCACATATTATGTGAAACGGTTTGATGAATTTTGTTCAAACCTGATATTTAGATTTTCTTAGAGTTATAACTCTGTTCTTTATTTAAATCTTGACTCTAGGCTTTAAATTAAGGGTGGTTTACTAATGAGCAATCAATTTGAATTCAAAATTTTTGGAAATTGACATAAACGATTTTGTCTAAAATATATATCTAGGAAGTGTTGGACCAAAAAACAACACTGTATCCCTGGTTTTTGATCTTAAATTCGTTAAAGGTCATTTTACTAATAAATGTTTTTCGAAGAGTCGAAATATTTCGAGAAAAGCTTTAAGGATTTTTCCTAAAATAGATATCTGTGGAATGTTTAATATAAAAAATAAAACTATATAATTTTTTTCAGGAAAAATATATTTTAAGTGTAGATTACTTACATATCACCAATTTTTTTAAAAAAAATTATTATATTTTAAAATTGTTGTAACAATTGGGCTCTAAATGGGTATTTGCTAATTTTTTTACATTACAAATAACGTTTCATATATTAAAAAAAAATTTAAAGTGGTTCACTGATGAATGATTTTACAAAATTTTGAAATTTTTGTAAATAGCCTTAATGATTTTGAAAATCAAATAGCCGAAGCTATTATTTATGCTTTTGAGTGAGGAATTCCCCATATAGACATATTCTGAAAATTGAAAAATGACTCCTGGACATGGGAATCGAACCTAGGATCGTTGGCTTAGTACGCTAATGCTCTAACCACTGAGCTATCTAGGAACTAGCCCGTACTAAGGGTCATTCTTCACTCATATTTTAAGGCGGAGTCAGTGATAGACTTGTGGTAATCGTCTGCTACAAATGTGTGATTTTATTAATATCACGAGCTATCAGATAACGCAGCCACCCCCGACTAAGTAGTTGGCTTTTTGCTGCCACATTTACAATTGTTATAATTGTAAGGGATTGCATATTTAAGAATCAAATAGCCGCACATCCATCATAGACTCTGCCTTCAAATATGAGCGGAGAACAACCCAGGGCACAGGACTCCTGGATATCTAAGTGGTAAGAGCATTGGCGTACTAAGTCAAAGGTCCTGGGTTCGATTCCCGTGTCAAGGAGTCATTTTTCAATTTTCAAATATGATATCTAGATGGATAATTCCTCACTATAAGCATAAATAATAGCTTTGGCTATTTGATTCTTAAAAAAACTAGGTTAAATACGCTACGTGAGAAAGTTTGTACATTTATTTAAATTATAATCTATATCCCAGTTGAGCCGACGAGTTCATTCTCTTGAGATGCACACAGTAGAGTAGGCGTATTTCCTCCGTGTATTCCCTCGTCTTCCTTTTCGTTCCAATTCCCATCCCCTCCGTCCTTTCCTCAAAGTTTGCACGCGCCCATATTGCGTGTATATCTGACTGCAGACATCCAGGGGAAGCCCAAAGCATGAATTTAGATGGTTGTTTACTTTAGATGCGTGTGCGATACTAGATCGTGGAACAGACGAAATAAAACTGATTCCACCCCGACTTGGCCCTGTCCTCGGTCCGAACATTAAAACTCGGAGCAATGTATTTATTACTATTTGATTTATTTAAGAGCGGTTCATTTTGACAAAGCTTGTTTGTCACAGAGTCCTTGGAGGGGACCTTAAACACGTCACTGCGAATATTAATTATGTTACTGTTAACTTAACTAACGGTAAATAGTGGGGAACTGAGACCCCGGCACTATCTCTAGTGCTAGCAGAACAAAGTGAGCGCCACATAAACCAATTTGTCTGATAGTTTGCCGCTGCGCTCATCCAATCGACTGAGACAGCCTCTGCCTCTCTTCGGAAATGCACTCACAACAGTCACGTTCACTTTATAAGGCAACCAACTTGCGTTACTTTCATTAACTTGGAGGTTATTCCCCGTCCATTAGAGAAACCATAGTTCATCTATAGAATAAATACAATCTTTAAATAACGGCTTCTAGGTGCACATGTTCGTGTACAGGGGTTACAAATGTTTAGATTTCAGACCACTATGTGCGGTAGATATCACGCAATGCTCATGACAGACAAACACACACACTCTTCACTTTTTAAATATCCATAGAAAGGTAATACGATAAATACAATGATTAATAATAATAATAATATCTAGCACCGCGTCTTACTACCCGTTTGGGTTATACGCTTTAAGTAATAATTACTCTAATGGATTAGGAATTGGGAGGGTTGAATTAGAGGAAGTGAACCCGCATTTGCGTGGAGGGAGAGTGGAAAACCATTTAGGAAAAACCACCCCCAGTTCACCCGACCGAGATTCGAACCTCGATCTCCCCGTCCTCAGCA
The DNA here is from genome assembly GCA_902151425.1 of Timema shepardi. Classification (NCBI taxonomy): domain Eukaryota; kingdom Metazoa; phylum Arthropoda; class Insecta; order Phasmatodea; family Timematidae; genus Timema; species Timema shepardi. Next base: position 10,447 of record CABFVX010009124.1, read on the forward strand.
GTCAAGCTCAACACGACAAGCGCGTTAGCCAACTACGCCACCGAGGCGGGTACAATGATTATTATTTATCATTTTACACACTCATGAGAGCAGACGGAATAATCGTCAAGATTGACTAGTCCAACTATCTGATCAAGGGGAGGTCAACGTTCGAGTGTCAGCCAAGAATATTAAGGGTGTTTCTACCTAAATAGTTTGTCTCCACGTGGATTAAGATACACATATTAAATTCTACCGTACTCAACCCTACTCTATTAGTGTAGCTAAATTCAGGTAGCTCAGACTGGTAGCAACCAGCCACGTGGTGCAGTGGTCAGTAGACCTGATCCCGGGTTCGATTCCTGGCTGGTGCCGTGGGTATCTTTCCTTTAAGGGGAATGAGCCCAAAAGTCCCCAGGGTTTGATTAACTAGCTCTAAGTTAGGTTGAGACTCACACCGGCTACACAACTCCATAATCACTATTTAGTATCATCACATCATCTCATTGCGGTAATGACGCGTGGACAACCTCCCATGGTGCACCCTGGGCGACGCTCTGTGCCAACGTAGCGGCTATTACTCTACATACAGGGGACCGAACTGGATGCCATGTCCCTCCCGGACATATATGCCATACAATAAAAAAAATTGCTAGTAAGAAGTGGTGTACAAAGTAATTTTTTTTATCTGGTACAGCTTGTAAACACTCATAATAATTGATAAATTTGTAAAGAAAACATATGTGTGACCCAGTGGACAATTTTCTTTGAAGAGAGTATAGCACTTTGATTATTTAAATGATAATTTCCTAAGTATTTTCCACAAATATTCCTTGAAAGATAAGATACAGCCCTCAGAACAGGGGGTACTTTTCTAAGTAAGGCATATATGGAATGTTATCATGTTGACAAATAACAGATAGAATGAAGCTCTTCATTGGGAATGTATGCTCAGTTATGCTTGATTAAACATTTCTATGGAGAGGAGGGAAAAATAATAATTGGTAAGACCAACCAAGCACTTTCCACCTGAGACAATCCACGTTGAATCAATTGAGACATTTTAATTTTATTATTATTATTAGTAGTAGTAGTAGTAGTAGTAGTAGTAGCGCCGCGTCTTACTACCCGTTCAGGTTATACGCACTTACGCTAATGTGTAATGGTAGGGTGATTGTGAGATGTAATGGAGGACCTACTAACGTGGTATCCGAACCACGGTGGAGAACCGGCATTCCACACATTCACAAGTTGTGATTAATACACGTCTTGTCAGAGGTGAAGGAAGGGTTTGGCACTCAGATAAATCTGGGCCGGGACCGAGGATTGAACCCGAGGCCCTTCACCACAGAAGTCCAACACCTTACCCCTAGACCACCAGGTCATCCAACATTTTATTACATTTATATAGGAAAATATCGACAACACCAGGAGGGGAAAACATCTCTAAATAGATGGAACTGGGGTGGAGCTAGCATTCAAAAGTAGCTTCAGACATTTTTCCAAATAAGGTGTGTTGATTTTGAATGAATGGTTTTTAGGAGAAAATTGTGTTTACAGCTCTAACTCATACACATATACTAGAGTTATGTTACCTAGGAGAATACTCCCTTTGATTTCCTGATATCCTGAAATTACCATGGGATACTTTTCTGAGGAAAACATTTTGAACTTAGTACATTTCTGTCTCTAGATCATCATCATTAAATCATCAAACTTGTGATTGGTTGGCCACCACTCTACAATTTTGCCTTATATATATCTAAGATTATATATATATAAGATTATATATATATATAAGATTATATATATATATCTAAGATTATATATATCTAAGATTATATATATCCAAGATTATATATATATCTAAGATTATATATATCTAAGATTATATATATATCTAAGATTATATATATATTTTTATATATAAAAATAAATTTATTTTTATATATAAAAATAAATTTGTTTTTGCCACCACTCTCCAATTTTGCCTTATATATATATATAATATATATATATATATATAAATAAATATATAAATCAATAGTAGCCTATATATATATAGATTTTTTTCGCCATGCCTGTTTCGTTTCTACGCATATAAATTATAATTACTTTAATGGGGTAGGGATGAAGAAAATGCAATTTAAAGGTAATCCACTTGCATTTGCGTGGAAGGAAAGCGGAAAACAATTTAAGGAAAAACCATTCTCAGTAGACCTTACCAGGATTCGAGCCCCAATCTCCTTGTCATCAACAAGACAGTCTAACACGAGAGTGACGCCTTACACCATTCAGCCACTGAAGCGTGTTTATAGCGATATTAATACGAGTGTTAGGAGGGGAAAGACCACCTCTGTGGTCTATTGGTCAGCGTTCCTGGCTAAGGATCCAGAGGTTCTGGTTCGATCCCCACTGCATCCTGGTTTTCTGTGAAGCAGTGGTTCTGGGACGGGGTCAACTCAGCCTGGTGATGAGGATCAATGAGGAGCTACTTGAATGAAGTAGCGGTTCCGGTCTGGAAATACAAGATTAACGACAGGAGGGCTTGAAGTGCTGATCACATGACACCCTCTATAAACAGAAGGTAGCAATACCTTCAACAACAGATGGTGGCCATTTGGTCAGTATGGCTCAATTATGGCCTGAAACCATGGAGTTTGGAGGATAAATAGTTCGATATGGTACCAGCCCTAAAGTCAAAGCTGGTACTTACGCGAAATAAAGTTTTAAAATTGAGTGATTTTATTCATATATTCTATTATTATTATTTTAAATAAGTCTAGAGATATATTAGATGTGGAAATCATATCCCAATGTTTCAAAAGTTACATCTGACAGTTGTCTTAGTAAGGTGTTGAAAATTAATTGTTATAATGAGATCTTCTTTCCCCTTTACATCTCTAATAGAATCATAAATATGACAGGTCACGGATTGGTACCCCACACTATTGGACTTCTGAGGAATATGATAGGTTCATCTTAATAAGTACAAGTAAAATGATCAGTCCTCTATCTCCAATATAACGAGAAATGTAATTGATTGTATGTTGGGAGCGGCACCCTTCCAAATAAAACATATCCAAGCCTTTGAGCTTGCCCAAATATAAGATTCCTTTATATGCACTATCTAAAGATAGTTTATATTGGATAGCATTCACATCACTATTTAGGTTAAGGTAAGCTAAATCCCACATTGTTTACATTTAGTCTCTATCCCCATGTATCACTACACCTTCAGGCTGTATGCATATGTACTAACTATGTTAATTTCGGTAATTTAAATATTTAGGAACAATTTGAACTAGCAATAAAGATATTAGTTTGGGAATTAGGAAAAAACATGCTCAGGAAATGCATGCTATTACTCGGTCGGTCAGTACATGTTGACATCTCACCTGCTGTCCAGGAATGTAAAAATAAGAATATACAAAACAATAATTATTTGACCGGTTGTTTTCTATGGGTGTGAAACGTAGTCTCTTATCTTACATGACGAAAATAATTTAGAGTGTTAAAATACAAAGTACTTAGGAATTTATTTGGTCCAATAAAGGAAGAAGCTTCTAGGGAGGGGAGGAGGTTACATAATAATGAGTTACATACTCTGTACTCATCACAAGACATTGTTAGGACAGTAAAATTTCGCAGATTATGGTGGGCAGGACAGGCAGCAAGAATGAAAGAATCTAGAACCATGTTTAGTTTGCTGTCTAACAAACCCAATGAAAAGAAACCATTGAGAAGACCTAGACAAGGATGAGAGAATAACAGGAGAATGGATCTGAAAGAGATATAGTGTGAAGAAGTGGGCTGGATACAACTAGCTCGAGATAGAGATGGAGTGTAATGAGATAGACTGGATAAAACTAGCTCAAGATAGAGATGGAGTGTAATGAGATAAACTGTATATAACTGGCTCAAGATAGAGATGGAGTGTAATGAGATAGACTGTATATAACTGGCTCAAGATAGAGATGGAGTGTAATGAGATAGACTGGATAAAACTAGCTCAAGATAGAGATGGAGTGTAATGAGATAGACTGGATAAAACTAGCTCAAGATAGAAATGGAGTGTAATGAGATAGACTGGATAAAACTGGCTCAATATAGAGATGGAGTGTAATGAGATAGACTGGATATAACTAGCTCAAGATAGATATAGAGTGTAATGAGATAGACTGGATATAACTAGCTCAAGATAGAGATGGAGTGTAATGAGATAGACTGTAAATAACTGGCTCAAGATAGAGATGGAGTGTAATGAGATAGACTGTATACAACTATCTCAAGATAGAGATGGAGTGTAATGAGATAGACTGTATATAACTGGCTCAAGATAGAGATGGAGGTAATGAGATAGACTGTATATAACTGGCTCAAGATAGAGATGGAGGTAATGAGATAGACTAGTATATAACTGGCTCAAGATAGAGATGGAGTGTAATGAGATAGACTGTAAATAGCTGGCTCAAGATAGAGATGGAGTGTAATGAGATAGACTGTAAATAGCCAGGTCAATATAGAGATGGAGTGTAATGAGATAGACTGTAAATAGCTAGGTCAATATAGAGATGGAGTGTAATGAGATAGACTGTAAATAGCTGGCTCAAGATAGAGATGGAGTGTAATGAGATAGACTGTAAATAGCTAGGTCAATATAGAGATGGAGTGTAATGAGATAGACTGTAAATAGCTAGGTCAATATAGAGATGAGTATCGTACTTTAGTAAGTGCAGCAATGAGCGTTCAATTTCCTAATGCCATAGAGTAAGTAAAGATGAAATAGGAATGTGTAAGTTATGACTGAGAGGAATCGTACCAACAGCTACATGTAGGGTCGGAAAACACACGTCCAACCAGAGTTTGAACCACAACCTCCCTGTCACTGGAAAACCATATTACTAACAAGTTTGACATTTACACCTGTACTCACTGATGCGGGCATGTTATCGTTCCATATACACTTTATCCATGTTAAAAAAAAATCAAACGTCAACATTAAATTCAAATTTGGAAAAAAGTATTTCACCAAGACCATCAAATATAAATAAATTAAATTCATCAAACCCGCCTACCCTGTCAGTTAATTGAAATGAAAAAAGAGTTATTCAGCCTTAAAATGGGTAAAATATGTTGCGAATTCAATAACATATTTATTTTTGATTTTTCAAATTCTTATGTTTTGAGAAACTTCTTGAACTAAGATGGTATTTAAAGATCGTTTACTCGCTTCGGTGACAGCGTGATTTAAGGTTCTTCTCGCAGTGGATTAGACTGCTAGTGACAGCATGATCTAAGGTTCTTCTCGCAGTGGATTAGAACTGCTAGTGACAGCATGATCTAAGGTTCTTCTCGCAGTGGATTAGACTGCTAGTGACAGCGTGATCTAAGGTTCTTCTCGCAGTGGATTAGACTGCTAGTGACAGCATGATCTAAGGTTCTTCTCGCAGTGGATTAGACTGCTAGTGACAGCATGATCTAAGGTTCTTCTCGCAGTGGATTAGACTGCTAGTGACAGCATGATTTAGGTTCTTCTCGCAGTGGATTAGACTGCTAGTGAGAGCATGATCTAAGGTTCTTCTCGCAGTGGATTAGACTGCTGGTGACGGGGAGATCGAGGATCAAATTTCAGTCAGATATACTGAAGTATTTATTCCGAAATAGTTTTTCCCCATCACTCAGCGCAAATGTGGGCACATTTATTCCAAATATAACCTACATAATTGATAAAACCATTAGAGTATATAATAGTATAGTACGAACGGGTAGCAAGGCAGTGTGCTGAAAAAACTGAAAAAATAACGTTTATCTGATTACTTAGTTTACTGAACCAAACTTTGTTTGAAAGTTGTATAAAAAATACAGGGTGGGTCCAAAAGAATCAGACAGTTAGTAACCTGAAAAATAACACTTTTATTGAAAAGTAAACGTTCACTAGCTAAATAAAAGTAAACTACATACTACACTTTTTCACCCTTTGAAGAAAATTTCACTCACTTGAGCTCCACCGAACGTCAGTCAAACCTCAGCACGTTGTCCATCACTTTCCTCAGCAGAGATCGTCTAATTTTTTATAAAACTATATATGAATAAAATAATTTTAAAATAAATATACAACATTTTATTAACAACACCAATTTGATTACAGGAAAAATCCTGGTTTTCATAGTATTTTCTTTTTAGCAGGAGTAGAAACCGTTCTAGTGAAACTTATAGATTTCCTCAGAACTTTTTCTGAAAACTTAAAAATGTATCTATAGAGCGCTGCATTGACAGAAGCCATTCATTTTCAAAGCGACGTAATGTCCTTATATTTTCTCAGATGAAATCCTTTTCTTGATGGCTTATTTCTGGATTGGACAAAGTATATCCGTTTCCGATCAATGTTCGGGGACGAACCAGGTAACTCTCTTTTGCACCCCCTTCAGTAGAGGCCCTTAAAAATAGGAACCTTTGTAGAAACTAATCTCCGTATTTTCTTATAACTCACCAAATGTTCCATAATAATACCTTGACGGCACAAAATGAAAGATCTGCATTCTATCCTTTTGGCACTTTGTAAGGGAAATAGCAGTTTTTATATTTCATCTTTTAAATTTAAGATTACTCTCCAGTTTTAATCAGTAATTCACTATCCTTACTAAGGATACCATATTATAGAGGTTTTACATCCTCTCTTCAAGCAAATGCTGATTAATTTCTTTCTGCTTCCTTAAATAATATTATTTAAGGCGTTGGCAGCTGGTATTCTAGCACTAAAACGTACGAATAAAGATCTGTTTAAGTAATCCAGTGGTCTGAGTCATTAGACTCACATTACTTTTGATTGCTATTAATTAGGAAGTGCTAGAATCACTTCCAGGTCCACTGTTATTCTTATTTTAGTTTTTTTTTTTGCAAATCATCTCACAACAGGTTTGATGCAATTCCTTTAATAATAATACCTTTTATCCCGTGGTGTGGAGCGTTACCATGGTAAGCAGAGTTATTTGAAACTCTACCTGTGAGGGGCTATCATCGCTTAGTAGAACATTCATTGGTCAGATCTCGATGACAATACATTCTCATGATAGATTATACGGGGTTGATCAAACTAAGACTGAATGGAGAAACCAATGCACAGCCACTGTTTGCCCTGGAAACACTCCACGACACGACAATGACTTCCGCTCCATACTCCTCAAATTGTTTAGTTATTCGATAACACTTGTTTAGAACGTACACATTAAACAAAGCCAATTATTGGAAATACGCTCAGAGAGTTTGCTAGATATCAAATTGTATGCCTCTATAATTTATTTAAGCTCTTTTTGAGTGTGAATAGTTTTGTAGCCAATAAACGATATTATCTGTGGTCGTACACAGACTGTTCGTATAGGGATAATTCCTTGAACTACCCCCCTACATATTTAATTGTTAAGAGGCCAATACGTGTTTTCACAGAATATTATTATTATCACTGCGTCTTACTACCCGTTTGGGTTATACGCACTTACGCTAATGTGTAATGGTAGGGTGATTGTGAGATGAACAGGAGGGCTTACAGCTTAACGTGGGATCCAAGCCACGGTGGAGAACTAGCAATCCACACATTCTCAAGCTATGATTAATACACGTATTGTCAGAGGTGAAGGAAGGGTTAGGCAATCAGATAAATCTGTGCCGATACCGAGGATTGAAACCTGGACCCCCAGCAAAGAAATCTGATACCTTAACCCTAGACCGTCACACAATACAAGTACATGGTGTAGGACAGGAAGGTCACGTGAGTTTTGTGGGTCACTGGACCAGACTAGGGGACAATGAACCAGTAATGTTTCTGTAGACGAGATGTAATGTGTGTACATTGTCCACGTATGTTCAACAGCAGTTGCAGTACAGTACCTGTTTGAAGAAAGCAGCTTCAAAAGATACGCGTTGTTTCAAATGAAATAAGATATAATGTGATTTAGCAATGTTTTGTGATGCTACTTTCCACAATCAGGTTGAGCCAATATATTGCTAAACATTTTATTTAATTCGTAACTTTAAGATGGTATGTGAAGGGGAACTCCATTTTAAGTATGTATTTTTGTAAGTTTTATAGAAAACTTTCTTTTTTGCCAAAATAAATAGAGTGGCATTTTAACTGAAACTTTCTAAAGTGAGGGTATAATTTCCTAGTGAAAATTACATTTTTCATGACATTTTATTCAAAAAATGTTGAGATATTTATGAGTATAAAGCATTTCTCAAACCAAAATCTTAAAATTTCTTTCCAATATCGAGTCAAAATTCAAATATTTGATTTTTTAATGTAGATTTTTAGTATAATCAAAATATTTAAAAATTGAATTTTTATCAAAGTTGTTAAAGGTTTAGTATCACTGACAAACGAAATTTTGTTTGTCATATCTGATACGACAAAAAACCCCAAAGAGAATCCCTTTTCAATAAATACATATATCAGGCCTAATACAATATTTTCCTTATTTATGGTTTTGTTATTTTCCAGATATACAAAATTGTGATTTCATGTAAAGGCCTAGCTTCATAAATACATTCAACTTAATTTTGTTGAGATTTTTACGAATCTAGAATCTATTGAATACCTCAGGGTTCAAGGATTCGAGCGTTCCATCTATGTAAATTTGAAATAAATATATCTAATGAATCAAGATTTTATCTATTTTGACAAAAACAATGTTTATTGTGACAAAAAATGTAAATAATTTTAAATGTAATCATGCTCCATCGGGGAATTAATATGAGAAATTACAGTGATAATTCTAATTGGAAAACGACCAAGATTCGAAACCTGAGTTTTCCGTCAACATCAAGATAAGTCTATGTGAGTATATGCTCGGTTAAGGGCCCAGCATAGAATTTGGGTGAAACTTTACTCTTCTCTTCCGGTACTACCGAGTCTAAAGTTTATCCGTGAGCACACAGAGTTAAATCATCTCGCAGGATGCTGATGGTGGGAGTGGATTATGAGGCTGAATCAATTCCGTCCTTTGATTCCAGTAACGACTGTTGGCAAACTTGAGGTTGAACTTGTGCAATGTGTTGACTGAACGCAGCCGGAAGGCACAAGATATTGCGTCCTGATTGGACCCGACTTCAAGGGAGGCCAGAAATCTCGCTTTGATCGGGGGCGGTGTTTGAACAGGCGACCCCTGACCCCGAGGCCACGGACAGACGCTTTATCGATCGGAGTTCCTGCGTCCCTAACTGAGGTCCTGGGTGCTTGCCACTGGATGCCAATCTGATACGGGGACAACAGTGCGTGGGGCGCGGGAGCAGGCATACCCACCTTGTAGTCTCGATTGTATCACATGTCTGAACTGAGCTCTTGTCTCTTGATCATCACGTGATAGTATTAGACTAGGCATACCCACCTTGTAGTCTCGATTGTATCACATGTCTGAGCTGAACTCTTGTCTCTTGATCATCACATGAGTAGTGTTGCAGGCGTGTCGCTCCAGTCCTTTATACACAGAAAAGTGTATATGTAAGCTATTTGGAGCGTTTATATCGAA
>CABFVX010009125.1:4177-19948 GCA_902151425.1 Timema shepardi
GCGTAATTAGTACTTAAAGCCCAAACGGGTATTCAGACGTGGTGCTATTATTATTATTATTAACATATACTAAAATTATTAAATAAAATATATCGATTATTTTTTGGCACAGTTTAAAATGTTCGAGTTAAAATAATACGGATATACGCCTCTATAATATATTAAATATACTATGTGAATTCCATGGGAATTGTGATAAGCAAAATTTGATAGAATAATCACATATATACATGTATTTAATACTAGAGTTTGCCCATGGCTCTTTACCCATTTAAGTCGAATAGTAAACTTTTTTACAGCTAATAATATATACAAAATAACCATTTAAATACGTATAAAGCAAAGAAATGTTTTATGTGTCGACGATGGCATTGCTAGGATAGCTTGAATGTGTAGCTTACCCTGTTACCTTAAAAAATAACGATTACAAAAGAAGAAGTCTCCTATCTCAATCGGATGAATACTTTTTGAGTTTACTGGCAACAAAACAACAATATACAGACATATAATCGGATGTATGGACAGAGTTTTAGTATATGTACTATACACATAGAAGATGAAGAATATTAAAAGTAAAGAATAGGATAAAATAAAATACATTTGTATTATAATAATTATGTGCTACTAAACATATAGTTTATTCTGGTTGGGTTTTAGGAAAGTCTAAAGAAGGAAAAATATAATTATGTATTTCTTTATAATCCATTTATCTAAAATGATATAGCATATAAAAGAACATTTTTTCAAATTCATGTTCCGCAAACCTCTCTTTGAAAAAATATCAACTTATAAATGAATTTATTTACTTGGACTTAGTTGATGACCCGGCCACAGGCTGGAAATAGTTGTTGTTGATGATGATGATAAGTTGATGTGATATATATTTAATTGAAGTCTTAATACACTCAAGATTTAGATAAATTGTTAGTGAAAACCATGAATCAAACGTAATAATGATCTTATTTTAAAATAATATGTTAGATATGAAACCGGTTTACTAATTTTTGCATATTTAAGATTAGGAAATTACCAAGTGAAAATGCTACAACCCTCCTCAACAAAAGACAGACATAGGCATTAGTGTTGTAATGATTAATTTGTTTTTGATAGTGATGTCAGAGTTCAAATCTCTACCGGGTGTATTGATATGTATGGTCCTAACTTATTGAATTTACTTTCCTTCGTCATGCGTCATACATACCTCATATCTATTATATTAGTATCATTAAATGAGTAGCCTGGATGGGTTTCAAGACGCGTAACGCTTGGAAGGAGAAAGAATAGAAAAACAAGAAGAAATATTGCAATTAAAAACCAACGATAGTGTCAACTTTTTAACAAAATAAAGTCTATGTAAAATGTTTACAGGTATAAACTAATAGGCAGACAGTACACAAAATTGTTATATTGGAATACCATGTAGTTAAGGTCATTGTATTTGAATATGGTATGTGTGGTAATATGAGTTAGATGGGAACTGCATGCCACATGCTTTATGGAATGGCGCATGGCATTATTGTGGATTTACTAACGTGGGGGCTAGCTGGCTTTCAAAAGGGAAAAGGGTAGGGGGTTTGAAGGGCGTGCAGGGCGTGCAGGGATGCGTTTCGAACAGGGGAGCTGTACGGGGTCATTGGAAATTGAGAAATACTTAGTGATAATTTGACGTGAATATCGAGTAAAACTGTAAATTAAATACCTATCTTACAAACTGTAGGGATTGCTGCAAAAATAATGTTATGATCTTTGAACTTGACAAGTTCAATTTATTTAGGAATGAGAAAGCGAATGCATAAATGTTTTCAAAACTTATATTGTTTGATTAGATAAGATAGGGCCCTTGAAAGAACGAATTAGTTAATTTTTAAAATAGGGAAATTTTAGGTACATAAAATATTATATTAATTATGTAATCAACATTACCTGAATTGGGGCATGTGTTTATTTAACATTTGTTTTGTTGTGGACTATAAGTGACAAAATTAGAGTTGCAAATTGTTTTGATTACTTAGTAAACAAAGAACATACACGCTGATAACTTAGGCAGAGTGCCTGCCAGCATTCCTCACAGTAACAGGCCAAGTTGTATTACAAATATTAATGTTTTCAAGCTAACTTGTCTGACAATTAACCATAGAACCTAAATGATTCACGCTGTCCATTTGGGAGATAATGGGCTAGGACACCAGATCCCTGAGTACGAGAGTTGAGGGACTACCATTAGAGTCCTAAGGTATCGGGGTTTATGTCCACTTCGGGCCACCTAGAGGTCAATCAGGCCATTGGTTAAGCATTCCTTGCAATAATTCGATCTACCAAAATCTTCTAAATATTCTAAATAGTATTGTGAATTCTTTAATATATTTTAGTACTTCTTATCAACATCACATTTTGTGGTAGCTCATGGTAATACAATAAAAACCTTAAAACAAAAGCCGAACATCGATTATGAATATACACAACCAGATATCCAGCCATCTCCCCCATCCACATTCCGTTACTCGTCCTGACAAGATAGGAATTACTTTCCTAGATTCCTGAAGAGTTTTCCACTTTCTCTTCAAGCAAATGTAGGCATGACTACTCTAAATTCAACCTTTTTCGTCTTAAACAGATTAGCATAACTATTACATATGTGTACAACCCAAAAGGGTAATAAAACTCGGTAGGAAAACCATACATGTTTCTTTATTATTCCTCCGATAAGTGTAAATACGCGTATATACCGTACGGGAAGTGAAATGGTGAAGAGGAGGGGGTGGGGGAGTTTGCGCATAAAAATATAGTAGAGATGAACTAATTTAAAATAGACGCATCAGAATTCTGCCGGTGAAAAGTGAGAAACACTTCACTAAGCACAGAACAGCAACCTTCCTGTTCAGTATCAAGCCTACCAACGGGTCACCTAATGTCCCACTAACCGTATTCTCAAGTGAAGGTGCTACAATTGGGATTTTGTTATTTTTTGTTTTGCTCGAAGCTATGCCCCATACAAATGTACAATATTCTTGTAATTATCTCAGTACTCAATTCAGCACTACTCAACTTATTACCAAGTGAGCAACAGATTATTATGGCAACTGGAAAAACAAGTAAATTCGTAGAAACTTTTAAGTAGTTTGGTACTGCCAAATATTCTAGTTTTCCCAGATGTTTAAGTACAAACACATCTGCAGAAGAGTTACAAACTTGTTTATAATAGCAAATTAAACAGTAAGTTCCGTTCTAAAAAAAACCAATTTTGAAATCAAAATAAGTCTTATGTTTGTCTTTTACCAACATAGATTAACGCAATTTGAATTGAATACATTTTCTCTCTATATATATACAGTTATAGAAGTATAAATTAAATTGTAAATGTAGTCTTTGTGGTGTTATTTCTGCTAACATTATATCCATTTTTAAATATCTTATTTTGTAAAGTCATAAACTACTTATTTTCTTTGAATCCTTATATTTTCAATTTTTATTTTGCCTAATTGATCTTATCATCTTTAGATGCAATAGCAAGGTATTTTATTTGGGTGAAGCAAATATCGATTTTTCAAGCCTAGATCTTCATAATCGTGTTTTTTCAAATTTATTTATGCTAAATATTAATTATTTTACCAGCGCCATATACATCACAAATACTGGTTGTTAAAACTAGGTAGTGGGAGTTTTTTCTTATGTCAGTAACAGGTGATTAATAGGAGTGAATTCGGATGTGAAGTGTGTGAATGTAGTATTTTAGTTTTATAAACATATTTTTAATTGCATTTTAATCATTTGTTCACTCTTTTAAACCAAAATTAATTTTCATTATTTATTTTGTGGTTTACATTCTGTTGTTAATATTGATTAGCAACGTGTTTATTTGTTAGGAAGATTCAAATAAATGTATGTCTGTGATTTTGTATACGATTTTTTTAATCCGTTTCAGAATAAAGTAATTTAGAACATAGTTTAAATAAAATTAGCGATTTATGTTTTCTTTTTCAAAATGGCTAAGATAGAATCTTAGACCATAAAGTTTTAAATACCTTGAAGTAGGGTAAAATTTGAGTTTGAAATCTTTAGTGATTTAAAAAAGAATCCTAATCATCAAGTGATAAGGTTATCTTATTTATGTTGTGTATTTAAAGATATTTATATTAATAGAAAAAATCTACTACCTGGATTTTCTTATTTTTTTCTTTGAAGAAGAAATTTGGTGAGATCTGCTCATCTTAGCTTTAATCATCTGGGGAATTTGGAATCATTTGAAACTTTGAACAAAATCGATAAAAATTATATACTATGTGAACTGTCTAAACTAACTTTGTTCAATCCTGAATAATATATTTTACTATATTATGAAAGATTGCCAAGTTTTTTCAGAGAAAAATGGATACAAACAACTTTGATTGTTAAGAACATGTTTTTTTTAAATAGTCTACCAAATATAAAAACTAGATAAATAATATTGTATTCAACAATAAGATAATATTATTGATTTTTCAGTATATTTTAAATTCTATTTACTCTTTTGAACTTAAAGAATAAAGCTTTATTTGTTTTAATTACATTTTAAGCTTTGTAAGAAATAGTTTTTTTTTAGCACCACGTACCCGCCTCGGTGGCGTATTTGACTAACGTGCTTGTCGTTTAGAGCTCGACTGCTGAGGACGGCGAGATCGAGGTTCGAATCTCGGTCGGGTGAACTGGGGGTGGTTTTTCCTAAATGGTTTTCCACTCCCCCTCCACGCAAATGCGGGTTAACTTCCTCTAATTCAACCTTCCCAATTCCTAACCCATTAGAGTAATTAGTACGTAGAGCGTATAACCCGAATGGGTAGTAAGACGCGGTGCTAAATATTATTATTATTATTATTATTATTTAGCACCACGTCTTACTTGCCTTTCGGATTTTACGCTTATTTAATGATTACGCTAATGTTTTAGGGTTGAGTAGGGTTATATATTTAGAGATTGTATTCACATTTTCGTAGAGGAAGAGTGTACAACCATTTTAGAGAGAAAAAATCCTTAATACACACGGCTGAGATTTGAGCCTTTATCTCCCTGTCGTCGGCAGTACAGTCAATTGCTATAACAGTGTCTTAGACTATGCGGCCACTTAAGCTGCTAAGATCTAATTAACATAAGAATTTGTAATGTAATTTGTAAGAAGTTTTATAAGTAGGTCTATGGATTGTGCTATTATACTATAGAATAATAACTACAACTTATTTTTATATGTGTTCTATTTCTTCCTTTATTTTTTTGTACATTGTACTTTATATTCCCAGATCCTAAGATATATATATATATATATATATATATCCCTGCAAGATCATCTAAAAACTACGTCAGTGCTGTAACGTAATCTGTGATTATTGAAGTGTTTTCTCTAAAGAGTGCTCTAGTAGTATTGAGAAAGGAGTCCAGGAGTCCGCGTGACACCAATGAAGCTGAACTAGTAGAAGTATTATTTTATCCTCTTGGGCGAGTATATTATAAGTTTAAGGGTGGCACCCAATACTATTACATAATAATATCAAATTATAATTCATTAATATATACACTTTGAGATTTAAAAAAATGAATTATTATCTTGCCATACACACAGTATAACTCAAAAAAATTATTTGTATTTTTTGTTTTAAAATTAACTTTTCTCAAAATAAATATAGTTTGAATGAGAAATTATTTTGTTATTAGTAACTATTTTGCTGGTTCTTTCAAGAAATCTAACATTATTATTGGAATACAGTTCTCACCGCCTAAATGAATCTGACATTCTATGACATACCCAACTATGCAGGTGATAAGCTAGTTACCTTATTTATTAATGTATGTGCTTATAAACTGTGTCTAGTAAACTGGACGTTAAAAATACTAAAATATATAAGTGGGTAGTAGAACACACACAATTTTTCATGTAGCTTTATGTAGTTTGCAACAAATTTTCAAAAAGTGGTTTTCTGTAAAGTAACCTTAATTAAAGATTCCCCAATGAACACAAAAACTCGTCACATATTATTCTCAAACAAAATTGTTTGAGTATTTTATAACAAGTTATTTGTAAACTATCCCTAAATTATTTTTTATTTAAAACAATTCCCATAATATATTTCGAACTAAATCTTTAAGATACTTCAAAAAAATAAAATTTTCTATAATCAGCCAAATGTAAAAATACATGTAAATAAAGGAAGATGTAATATACTAGATACCAATTTTGAACAAAATTGTTGTATCTCTTATCTAAACTTTTCATTTAAAAAAATCAGTCATCAATAAAACTATATAAATTATGTTTTTCAAGAAATGCAAATATATTACTATACAATTATTTGTATTGTAATAAACTTTCCAAATAGCCATTTTCAACCAAACTGTTTGAGCCATTTTTAAATAAGTCAAATTAAAAAATTTGTTAGTAAACTAATTTTAAACCAGATTTTTTCCTAAAAACCAACATACAATTTTATTTTTCGTATCAAACACTCCCCATATAATTATTTTAAATAAAGTCATTGGAGATATTTTTTAGATAATTGGTGACCTGGTGGTCTAGGGCTAAGGTGTCAGACTTCTAGACTGGCGTCCGGGGTTCAATCCTCGGTCCCGGCAAAGATTTATCTGATTACCAAACCCTTCCTTCACCTCTGCCAAGACATCTTGTGAATGTGGGGAATGCCAGGCCTCCACCGTGGTTCGGATTCCACGTTAAACTGTAGCTCCTTCATTTCATCTCACAATCACCCTACCATTACACATTAGCGTAGGTGCGTACAACCCGAACGGGTAGTAAGACGCGGTGCTAATAATAATAATAATTTTAGATAATTAGAATTTTCAAAAATCACTCACAATTGTACTACTCTTAAATGAATTCAACCCAAAATCCAAGTACATGGTGTTATTTAGGAGATCAAACACTCCTCAGATATCCATTAAAGACTAAATATTTAGAGCTATTAATAAATAATTTTGAGTTCAAAAAGTCATCGATCAGTAAATTTCTCTAGAATAAGGTCAAAATCAAAAAGTCCTCCTGTACAGCCAAATAATATCTAAACCAAATACATTGAATCAAACTAAATATATAGTTGCGGACAAACATGGGAACAGACAGAATTATAAAATCCTCTTTTTTGGGTTCAGCATTATATAAAACGAGAAAATATTATTTATAATCTAAGAGTCGAGAATTTTCATGAATACAATATTAATCTTTAAATAGTTTTTTTTAAATATTGTGAGTCATGTGTTTGCATGAGACTTGTAGCTATAGTGTATGGTAAATGCGTTAAATAAAAACAAATAAAGAATAAAGATTTGATTTATACTTTAATTTGATGGACACAATTTTCCGACAACGCTCTAGCAATTATTCAATGCCTGCCAGGCAACGTCGAATTTTATTTATCCAGCCAGTCACTTTGTATTTTTCTTAGTACCGAGCAAAAACAGGTGGTATTACACTTGAAATATGTAACACTTTGGAGCGTGGTGAGTTTGATTGTGAGCTCACGTATCGCCCTAGGCTAGGCACGAACACAATACACACAAATACAGAACGTCACATTACTTTGTCGTAGGGCAACCATTTGGAAAAATACCACGTTGGGTAGTAAAGTCGGTTGGTGAAAACGGTTGTGATTTGCTTGGACCCAAAAAGTTAGCATAACCTACTCCGTCGTGGAGGTGTTAGGTTTGACACTAACCGGCTCATATATTCCCATACTCACCTAAAGCGAATGCTGGTGCTCTTCCTTTGAATTCGCACAGATTACTACTAATTAGCTACGTTGGATAGATTGTCATGGCCAAAACGAATTTGTTAAATACTCCGTTATTACTGAAATAATAACACAAAACCGGTTGGCATGCAGACAAAGGCGTCAATAGCGTTTTATTTAGCACCACGTCTTAAAACCCGTTCAGGTTATATGTCTACGTACTAAATTCGATTGTAAATTAGGGATCAGGAAGGTTGAATTAAGAGGATGTGTACCTGCATTCACGTAAGGAGAAAATGGGAGACCAATTAAAGAAAATCACCCTCAGTACATCCAGCTGGGATCGAATTGCAATTTCCCCGTCATCGGCAATCTAGCTTAGTGTTATTAGGAAGTACGCGAATACATATTAGGTCGAACGTAAAATTTAAATATTTTGATAAACTATATAAAACTAACTTTAAATGCCCACTGTTTGTAAATAAATATAGTATAATATAAAACAGAATTATGATATGGGGTGGGGAGTTAAAACCAAATTATTGCTCCGATGCACGAAACTCTATCTCCACACTACTGGGTAATTTATATGCTAACTGAGCTTACCTGGTTCCCATAGCAATTTGATACATTATGACTTACACTGTTAGTTGGACAGCAACAATACTTAGGGGAAACAAATAATTATTACACATAAATAAACATTTCAATATTAATGTGGTAAATTTATGAGGATGGACATTAAATAAATATAAAGAATATGTTATATAATTTGTGAGATCATATTCTCATGTAATAGGAGGTTAAACAACATCACATGCCTTTGGAGCTCCAATAAATACACTTTTAAGGCAATATAGTATATGATTTAAATGTAAAATATAAATAATGTAATTTTTTTTCTTAGATCTTGGAACAATATTCACTTATAAATGTTAAGAGAAATTTATTAAATAATATATTTAATGTAAATGAATGATTATAAACTTTGTTTTCAAGTAAAACAACACTTATTATGCTATTATGCTATTAACTATTTAAATTCAAATATAAAAGTTGAAAAAAAAAAATCTTGAGAGATAAAAAATAAAATATTCAGAGTTTAACAATTGGCTGAAATCATGGCACTGGAATTTGACAAAAGTTAAATAATTAAAAATGTATAATTGTTAATAAAATTAAGTATAAAATAGCTTTGATGATGGTAGTTAAGATTTAGTAGAATATTTTAGAGTAACAGGTATTCTTAGATGACTTGAAAAGAATAGGAATACATTTCAGGTAAAAATAGAAACATCTTAACCATTGAGTTTCTCTTCCGTCGAAAAAAATTCTTGTATACATTTTTTGTAAATCTAAAATCTTCATAAAATATTTAATATTCGAGAACACTTCTCATAAACATTCCCAGTCCTAGTTGGAATCCAGCGATGACTGTGGACACGTTAATTTTCCATTTAAAAACCATTTATATAATATTAACTCTGGTTGAAATGTACACAAATATGGATATATGACTTTTTCAAAAATGATTCCCAAAATAATAACCTCGATAAAATCTAGAATTGGGCAACTCACTTCCACCGGAGAAAATAGTTTGAAAACGTTCCATGCTAGAGTTTAGGTGGTGAGCTCTGTATTATATATATAATATATTTAATATAAAAATATATATTGTATATGTAATAAAATTAGAGATGGGAAATTTGGTTCACCGATTTCTCGATTCTTATCGATTCCTAAAAGTATCGAGAGGAACGAGAATCGAGAAAATATCTTGATTATTGATGCCTAGATTCCTAAATATCTGAGCAAATGATTGTGAATACTTTATTAAGATAGCATATAAAAGGCCGGTTGTAACGCATTTCTTCGTTAATTATTCCATATATTTGTAAAGTAAAACTTTACAAGCATTGATTGTATTTGAAAACCTAAAAATTGATATTTATTATGGTAGTATAATGTATTCAAGGAAAAACACAAATAAACCTCTATATTAACAGATACCAACCCTGTGTTAAAAATATATTACGATTGCTTTGCAAACTTACTGTCACAATTTAAACTATAATAATATAGTGTAAATAACAAATATTATAAACTATATATAAGAAAATATTACAAACTATACTATATTTATAATAAAAATGAGGGTAATGTATTTTATCAGAAAAAAGGGGAAATATTAACAGAGGCATCTATCTATCTACTAACTTTAATTTCAGTGACAACATTAAAAATCTACTACCTAAAATATATGATAAAAGTATGGTGTGCTAGCTCAGATTTAAAATTAATTCAATACTCTGGGTTCAAAACCAACACTAACATTAAACAACAACAAAATTTATATCTCGGGGTCAACTTAAAGTAATAATAATAATTCGTCAAATCGAAAACGAGTTTCTCAGGTCTTCTGGGTCATGTTGGGGAAAAATATATAGTACCTTTACTATACCTAGTAAACAATAGACTCACCTTCCGTACAACAATACCGGGCTCCAAGATCAGCATCCCTGGGAACAGCTTGCAGGCGAGATATTGTTAAATATGTGTGTGTTTTTAATAAGAATAGTAACAAGGTGGATTACATTTAATGATGGTGATAATAATATAAATAAAATACTTAACAATGGATTTGGCTTTGAAAAAAATATGTAGGTTTAGTTTTACTACGATAAACAATGGTCTATTCTAAAATCTTACCCGCCTAACAGACGTCTGCTAAATTATTAAGCTAAAACACCATTAAAAATTCAAATAGCAGTTCAGTAAGTTGATGTATTAGTGTAAAAATCTTAAGTCGATTATTTGTTGATAATTATTGAAATAATATTAAAAATACTATAATATCTTGATGAGACACCTTAATTAATAGATGTCCTTTATGAGGTTACTAGTTAAAATAAATGAATAAAAGAATATAAGATATTGCATTAGTGTCGAAGAAATGACTCTGGCCAAAAGATGTTTAAAAAAATGTTAGCTTTAGGAAAAAAATATATACTTATTACTTTAGAAGAAAATAACCCGAAGCCTTGAAATTGTAGTGGAAAAGGTTCGTATGAATATAACGTCTGCGTATTAAGGTCGAAGCTGTGTAGAGTTAAAACTTAAAAACAATTTTTTTTATATCACCTAAAAAGATTTTCTGGGAGGTAGTCGATGAAACTGTGAATTGCTCCAAAACTCACCTAAAGTCCAAGAATCGTCATTGCAGAAGTCTACCAGTGGTATAAAGTTGTCGAGTCTATGGTATTCATTTTACTGGACACTTTAAATATATATATTTTTTAAATACTGTAAAATTTCAGTTTTTGATGCGCTCAAAATAATGTGTCATCTTCTCTTTAGCTCGAAGACGCCAGCCCTGCTTCTTTCTTCCTATTCCCGCCGCTCGACATTTCTCGTAGAGGACCCAAAAATCTCATGTATTTTAGTTCTAAATTGGAAATATGTGTCTATAAACATGTGAAATTAAGGTATAAAAATGGAATATCTGAGGGGTGAGAATTAATCATTAAGAATCTTGTTAAAATTTTAATCTTTAACTAAATGGATGCAGAATCTGATATCTGACAGTTTGACATAATGGTCATTGTTTGTAAATAAAACTCAATTTCTTTTCCTGGCGGGCCTTTTAAAATCAAAATGTACGAAATTGGATGACGTATCTGTGTTATCACATTCCCCCGCCTTCCCCCTCTGCTGTTGACGTCGGAAAGTGACCTAGGAGTCGAATCAGAGGATTCGTGACCCCCCTTCTAGTCGTGTGAAACGGGAGGGGGGGGGAGAGGCAGATAGCGGGGTATGCCGGCCTAAAGGCCGTGATCAGTGATAGTGCGCGGGTTACCGAGTGCAACGGGGAAGGGCACCCTCGGAATGTTTACCGACCAGGTTATATGTGTTGTTTGGGGTAGTGGGGTGATGGTACACACATAAATCTCTCTGCTTAAAGTGATATCATGCCCTAATCTGGGATAAACTAATCATAAAAAAGTATATATTTTTACAAACAAATTATTTGACTTTCGAGAACTCAAAGGGGTTGGAGTGAGTTGTGTATTAATTCTACGTTTACAGTCATTGTATTATTCTATGTATTGTGTAATCCAAAATAAAAATTACTGCTGAAAGAAAGAAAATTTATTCTCCTTCTTCCTCGTGTATTGCGGCCATTATGATTCTCATAGATTCTCGTAGAATACTTTAAAAATAAAATTACTCCTGATCAGTATTGTTTAAAAATGTGATCGGAATATTTGAACAAAAATCCGTTAAATAAATATTTTTCTTGTTTTGATAAAAGTATTGTAATTATTATCTGGTGTTTCCTTCGACGCAAGGCAATGTCCGTTGAAAACAATAAGTTTAATAATCAATATAACGAGAATTAATTAAATGTAAGGTGACCTGGTGGTCTAGGGGTAAGGTTTCAGACTTCTATGCTGGCGGCCGGGGTTCAATCCCCGGTCCCGGCAAAGATTTATCTGATTACCAAACCCTTCCTTCACCTCTGACAAGACATCTTGTGAATGTGAGGAATGCCAGGTCTCCACCGTGGTTCGGATTCCACGTTAAACTGTAGGTCCTTCATTTCATCTCACAATCACCCTACCATTGCACATTAGTGTAAGTGCGTATAACCCGAACGGGTAGTAAGACGCGGCTAATAATAATAATAATAATAATAATAATAATAATTAAATGTAGTATGTCATCTGGCCGCATGGCATGCTAGTCGCGTCAAAATAAATAAACACTTAGGAATAAATTAAAACTAACTAAAAATATAAATCGACATACCTAAAATTCTTACAAGAGACAAAGCTTATTTCAAAATTTTAAATCCAATATTAAAACCATGACTCTAATTTGAAAAGGCAAAAATGTTTTAAAAGTCTAATTAATATTTAATAGACGTTTACCGAAATCTCCAGAGTAAAATCAAATTGGTAAAAAGGTTTACCTATCATGGCAGCCATATTGATTTTTACTAACTTAAACCAATGTGGTCGTTCGTACTTCATTTTAGGACTAATCCAGTAAAAATTAAGGTAAAAGTTTAAGAATCAAAATCGAGTATCAGAATCTAAAAATAGATGTCATCCCATCTCTATATAAAATACAACATCCGAAACTCTAAATTTAGACTGATGATATTAAAATAGAGATGTAAGAAATAATTGAAAGAGTGAAATTAGTTTGAAAATTAATGTTTTAGGAACGATATAAATAATTAACACTTCTTTTAAATCGACAATTTGAGCAATTTGAAGTTCACGGTGTTTTTAAATTGCCAACAAATTTCCCTTCTCTTTCTCTTGTCTGGTCTTTATCTGCTCTCTCACATGCTAACCTTCACTACAGTAGCCCCATGGCTTCTTTGGTGCTGACTGACAGCTCACAGCTGACAGCTAAAAGCTTTGAAAAGTTACCGGACAAGATTATGTATACCTACACCGAACCGTATGATCTGCAAAACCATGTGTTTAGCAGCTGTCACTTCTGATAGTAAAAATTTAGGTATATACCTAAATGTAAATTGGTTTAAGTCAGCTTTGAGCTGTCAGTCAGCACCAAAGAAGCCATGGGGCTACTGTAGTTCTCCTGAGTGATAATAGAGAAGTTAGAACTGATAATAGTGCACCAAACAAATGAACTACAGCATCCGTACTTTAAGCGAGACTATTGTTTGTAAATATGGTCCATTCCAACTAATAATTAAAGTAGGCCCTATTAATTAACTCGCATTGGTAAGTGTACCATATATTACCTCTCAATGTTTATTTATATATTACATTTACTCTTCTACTCGAGAAGATTAAGATTACGTGTTTTATTTCTATAAAATACAATTATGGAAATATGTCATTATTGGCTAACCTTTCAATCTCCATCCACTCGTATTTGAATAGTGTGTACACTTAAAAACACTAGAAAGCTATTAAAACATCCAGGTAAAAGCTCTGAAATGTATATATATATAAATTGCGTGATATATATTGTATCATGCTAAGCATTGAGTGATTAGGATAAGATCCAGGATTAACCTACGGGAGACTAGGACGTAAGGACATGCGATCTGAGAGTGCCATTTTCTTTATATTTCTCTTAGATGTAGATTATAGAATATGGATAGCTTACATTATTCACCAAACATTTTTGAGGCAGACAGTTAAAGAAAAATTACATCTGTATCTTTGGATTTGAAGTTGATATTTTTCTTGTTGATCAAGTCATACAGATAAATTAATTATATGGCAAATAGAACATAATATTAATCAAGAATAACCGTTTACCAAATTGTTTAATATGTATGTCTTACAATATAAGCAAAAAAAAATAATTTAAAAATCTTGTTAGGTCACAGACAAATATTAGAAACAGACTCTCAACCTTACGAGTATTTCATAGCGCTCCTTTTGCCAGCTTGAGACCGTCTTCACTGCGCTTCACTAGTGTCTCTTCTGGGTGATGATAGGACTGAACGCAGCGATCCCAGTGTTTAAGGACTCAAACTTGCAAAAGGAGTGAAACCATTTTAGTCTGGAAGCTGTGTATTTGGGTATATTATTTGTTTGTTTCCTAGGTGCAAAACCTCAGGTTCCCCGAAATACGTGTGCCAAATTCAGCTTTCTAATTCTCTGAATTTTGGAGCTCTCCCGTCAAAAGGAATAAAAATAAACATCTTATTATGTTTATATGATTATACTCCATTGTATTTTATCACCTCCGATGATTTTCATTGGAACGCTTAACATATATTGGTATTTAATTAATCGAAATTAAAGGTAAAATGTAGGCTGGGCATAGAATTCTATTTCAGGATCTTTTTATAGCTGCGCCAATGTTCAACAACTGAGTTACGCAGGATTAATTCCTTTCTCAGGATCATTTTTCAGTCAGAATTTAAGGCACAAATATAAATTAATTGAATTATGTCCTAGATTTATAATAACTTTTATTTCTACCTTTTGTGTATGTATAACTGTTAGTGAATAATCTAGTATGTAAGAACGGAAAGGCTAGTTTTTTTTAGAGGAAATGCACTCGTATTAACTTATAGATATGTTTGGCAAACCACAATGAAAATTTGTTACGTGAAAACCACCTTCTATGCATCTGGCCGAGATTATAATCTTGATCTGCCAGTTACAGGAAATGTATAAAAATGAAAACTGCGTGCTTCCTAGCCACTAAAAAAAGAAAGGGAACTAAGCACAAAGAAAGATGTTTATCAAACTTTCATATAAATTTCATAGGTTTATTTTTCTCGGTAGGAGTGTTCTTCATGTCCTTCCTTATATGTGGAACACACGAAGCACACGTAAGTTAAGTAGCGATGACATCTTGTGTGACAGTTGACATATGATAAGTCAGATCCGTCAGGGAAGTCCTTGGAACGACAGTGAAGGGAAAGTACGAGACCAAAATATGTAGAATGAATTGTATTTTTTTAGACATGTTAGGATTTATGGTTAATATTTTATATGTTGTATACATAAAGGTATGAAAAGGAGGAAGGCCAAAAAAAGTGGCTGAGGGTGTATAACGTCTTAATACAGATATAGAGGTCCTTAGATCGATCTCAGCTCCCATGTGTAACTTTAACACAGTCCAATTCTGATAAGAAGGCATCATTTTAATAGTTACAGACGTTAATAAAATACATTTAATATAGTTACACGTCACGCTATGTGAATTACTGCTGTGGCTGTGTGGTAAATATAGAAAAGTAAAATATACTAATAATAATGTAAATAATATCAATTTTAATCACAAAATATGTGTTTGTATTTTCTTAGAGATTTATCCTACCATAATATTACTATGGTATAGTAAAAGCGACACAAAAATAGGACGCTGTAATTGAGTGTACATTCTGTTAAAAATTGTATTAATTGTTTATAATCACTCTCACATGGGGTCGTATGATATAAAACAATGTTTTTTCAAATTGGGGTCTTTGGAGATCTGTGGGCCTATCCCCGAGATGTTTCGAGTTGATTCCATTGCGAGATTGGTCGTTCACGTGACACAATCTCGAAACTTTTTC
>CABFVX010009126.1:0-19939 GCA_902151425.1 Timema shepardi
TTTTGAAAGTGAGTTGTTTCAAAGAATTCTCACTTGGAAGCGCTGTTATCACTGGATATTTTAAGTTCTATCTGAGTCGAGGGGCGTAACAAAACTCCCATAAGGCTGGGTATCTGTTATTTCCTTGTCTGTGCCCTAGGCACCCAAGAAAACTTCCTATTAGAGAGAAAATAGTGTTAGAAATATATTTTTTTATGTCGATTTGGTTTTAGTTTTTTCTTAGTTATGTGATCAACATGAAATGTGTGCATATCTCACTCACCTATAAATGAAAAATAATAATAATAAAAATCAACTAAACCTGAAAACCCCAATTCATAACAATATAAAAAATAAGAATTTTGAGGTGCCCAAGCCACTATTACAGTACTAGTCTACTCAAACATTTGGTTAACAAATTATGATTTGAATAATGTGCTCATAAAATAACTTAAAATATTTTAATGTCCCTCAATGACTTTAAAATACCCAGGATAAAATATAATAAATAAACTATACTTCTAATTGATACACCTCTTTAACAAGAGTAGTGCTATGTAAACATTAACATTTTGAATCTTAATAATTACTGTAGAAGTACAAACAATAAGTATATTAAAATTATTATAGTGTATACCAGCTCAAATGTGTTATTAATACTTGGGAGTGTGGGTATTTGAAGGCATGAAACAATGAATATCCTCAAATGTTTACAAACTTTAATTTTGTAATTGATACTGAAAAACTTCAGTGGTCCACACCGAGCAGAAGCATATCACCAGTCCCTGTTCCTTTCGCGATGGATCCGCACATTGCTACTAGTGGTTCTGAGGCTTTCATAATGATTAAATGTCTTGAAAAAAAATACAATGGTGGAAAAGGTAGTTTCTAAGACAAGGGAAGAATTATGATGACTGTTTGTTGTCAGAGGTATCTATGAATGATGGGTGCTCATTTAAAAAATCTGTAGTAACCACAACCACAATAAAATCACCATTATAACACTATCTAGATACTACTAGTAGGACGAGGAATATAAATCAATTGATTAAAATTCAAAATTTGCCCACCGATGTATGCGTGTGGGTACACATCGAGCAATGTTTTCCATTAGAGATGGTAGACCAAGACACTGACATTCTTTGATCTTTTACCGCCGGACACTCGGGCAATGTTTCTGTGTACACAGACACATGAGAAACATCGTCAAGAAACATCAGCGGTCAGTGTGTATCTGGCGATTATTGTCCAGTGTGTACTAAGCTTAATACGTAATATTTTTTTAATATATAAAACTTTTTTTAAACTTTGTATTGATCCAAAAGTGTGTGTGTGTGTTGTGCCTTGTAAACATTCATAGATTGGGGTGAAATTGATTAAATAATACCCAAAAATATAAATTTAAAAAATAGATTAAAGTAAGTAAAATCCCTAAACCTCTAAAAAAGACTACAAATTTGGAACAAAAAATTCCAAGAATTTAAATAAAATATTGAAATGAATGCATACGACTAAATCAAACATATGCTTTACAAATTGAAACCAAAAAATAGCTATGAATAGAAAGTCCTTCAACAATAATTAAACTCGTGCATTCTGTTAACTATAGCGAATCACAAGTTCACGTCCCATTTGTGCAAGAACGAATAAGGAACAAACGAAGAACAAACAATTGTGATCATAAAACGGGAATTTTTACAAATGGGGGGCCTACCGTGAAGTTGCCCCCCCCTCCCCCAATGTAAACATATCATTTGTGGGCCTATCAAAACGGAAAAAACGAAAATTTTTGCGGAACAAACAAAGAATAAACGATTTCAATCATAAAAACTTGAATTTTTAAAAGTGGGGGGCCAACTTCACGGACGTACTATATTTTGGAAGACGCTGATGTCAACTTACACTGTTTTAGCTTTGCTGTGAAGCCACGCCTTTCACCCTCCCACCCACTATCCCACAAAATAGGTTTTAGACTTACACTCAACAAGGTCAAGGGCCTTACATGAGTTTCATTTAAGGAATAGCTAATAAGGACTTGATTTATTCAAGATATTTAATATCAAAATAAAAGTGTAAAATTATGTGTCTTCACACTAAATTGTTTCATATATTTGTTATATATAATTATTATATTAATCATTTTTATTATGTAGCAAAAATGTACAATGTATAAAAGTTTATTCTGTCATTTCAAAAGCAAAAAATATAAATATGTACAAAGTTAAATAATCTTTTCCGTCATGTTTGAATGGTCTATGAATAAAGTAAGTGGCAACAGTGCTGAAGGCTTTATGTACTAAGGTTATTATAGCCTATTGTGTGAGGAGGACATCCTTTCGAGTAAGAGATAGGCTTAACAGATTGTAGAGAGGGTATATGAGTGAATTCAGGTTTTCTGACCATTTTTCATGCCCGAATTGAAAGTGTTTGAGTGAAAGGCAATAATTGCCACTTTAGGGAGGAATCAGGATAGGATAGAGGAATTGCAACTAAGATAGTATGGCCATCGGATGAGACAAGAGAAGGAGTGGCTACTCACCCTAGTTATAATTTGCACCTCTTTCTCCAAGGACTAATTTAATGGGATTTAAAACGAGGTGCAATTTATATTCACATTAGTTTATCAAGGCCATACATACGCACCTATTTTGGGAGTGAGTCTTCCCATGGTGAAGTCTCCCAACAGGAGATGGCAAGAGTTTGTTTTCAACTTCCTGTTGAAGTAATGTAAAGTGTTTTAAAACACAATTTGGTTTGTAGGTATTATTCATTTATGAGCTAAGTTTACCTAGATGACAGCTCGAAATGTTACTAGAAGTAATCCCTAATATATCACTACGCACAACAGCTGACATCTATCCCTTTGGATGACTGTAATGGAAACAGATGGTAATATATTAATATGATAGTTAACCACAGTAATTTAGGTCAATATTATTTATATATTTATTTGAGGTTGGACACAAAGTTTATTTATAGTTTTATTCCACTTAAAAAAATATTCACACCACTTTCACAAAAACTTTTAACGAACATAGCTTCAAAATTGCGACGGACGAATCTAAACCATATGATTGAACATAACGGTAAACAAGTTTTTTTACAATGATGCACCCACGTAGGTGATGCAAATATTTTATTCAATTAAATATTTCAAAATACAATAAAATAACCATAAAATCAATTATTGTATGTAAAAAAAAATGACAAGAATTTTTTTCTTTTCCAAGTAAATATGATGCCTGTATTAAAAGGTATTGATGTGTGCACTATATTAAACATAATCAGTAATGTTCCAAATCGAAAAATAAGTACTTTTAATTATGTTTAAAATATTGTTTCGGGTTGGATAAAAAGAAATTATTCAAAAAAATGAAATATTATGAGAAAACTTAAGTTTATGTTATTTTAAATGTAATATATAACAGGTAATTAAAGATCTTTACTTTTATAACAAAACTGTGATATTTTATAAGTGTTGGCAACCCAAAACCTGAACATGTGATTTTCGAACTGTCATCCAGGTAAGAATCTATCGTGAATGGAATATATTATACATCTGGTAAAAAAATGCATGATTAATTATAATTTCCTTAGTTAAGGTCCTACATTTTAAACTGATCGATTAATACACAAATCTTCGATGTTGAGTGAGCAGCACTTTAGAATAACACTCTAGCAGTCTTTAACAGGGCATAACCTGAAAACCAATACAGTAGAGTCTCAGAAACTCGACCTAATGTGGACTGAGATGGTGTTAAGTTAGTGAAATGTCAAGTTTTATGAATGAACTTGCATAAGATGCATGTTTACTAAACAAGGATGAATCACAATACAGTATTGAATATTATAGGTACAGTTGTACTGTACTGTAGTGTAGTATTTTATAGTACAGTAACACTTAACAGTAATATACTTGCAGTGCAATATATTGTGTGTTAATACAATGGTGTATATACATACGTGTAATATATAGAAATGCAGTACATTACTGTACATATGATATTGTATTGATTATAATAACACGTTACTGAATTGGAAAACTAACAAACACAGCATTTATAAAAACATCACAGCACGACTGTTCCACTCGTTACACAAACAAATTGAGAGCTTATACACTTGAATGACCTTGGATTGTGATGGCTGACACCAACAACAATGTGCACGTACGTGTGTCAAGTTATCGAGTGTCGAGTTTTCGAGATTCTACTGTACATGTTTGCGACTTACTGAGATATTCTCTGGGATACTTGAGTGGCACATGGGGCTTATGAAAGCCAACAGCAAGCAGGAAGGGCTGGTCGCTACCCTTTTGTTCTTTCAGGAACTTCATGGCCGCTTGCAGAGACTGAAGATCTGGAAGAGTCTTTCCGGGTTGAAAGTGCACCTCCACGGGACATACAATGTTCTTCCCAAATGTCCCGTCACTATTAGAACACACAGCTGATTCCTTGTACTTCTGAGTGGAGGGATGATACGGATACTGAGACCAACTGTAAGGCTGGTCATCACTCCAGTTGGAAGACACACCTGCACACAGCATCTCATTAAGAGTACATGTCAAGGACTCAAGGAAATGAATGTTGTGAGATTCAAATACCCCACAAAAGTACTATTAGTAATGTATTTTTGTATTTTTACTCAATCTCTAAGCTAGTACCTTAGGTGGTCCAACTTTTCATGGTTCACAGGACAATCTTCATAACGCTGTCAACTTAGTGGGTCGCAAGCAAAATAAAAGATTAATTACAATGGTAGTTATCATATAACACTTTTGAATATTTTTAAATACTTAGAACAAATATACAAGTACAGTAATATTATGACTATACTAGAGGTGTGAGACATTCACTTTTTAAATTCAAAGTGAAGTCAAATTGAATAATATGCAATGTTTCCTAAGTCAAATTGAAGTTTGAATAAATATATATAAAAAAAGTTGAAAATATATTGTTGCATAACTACACAACAAGATGTATTAAAGATTATTTTCAAAATGATATATTGCAAACATGATTAATATATTCTGTTCTAAGCGAAAAAGTTTTGCCATCTCCTTTTTGGGGTCTTCGCCACTCTCCATCTTTCTAAAAAAAATACCTTTTTTAAAGGCCCTGGTGGATGTCTGAACATATCTCAGTCATTGTGTAAACATGTACATAACATTTCATTCAAAGGGTACACACTTGTACGTAACAAAATGTTAAAGGATGTTAACACTTTAAAATAGAGTTTAAAACTCTTCTGTTAAGTTGGTTAATGATATCACTTGATGAACAATAGTTGAAGACACTATACTTTTAAACATTTATGGGTATAAGACTCACCTTTTTAAAAGTAGACACAAACTATAAGTAATTAGTGGCATACACTTATAGTGACCATCTTGTGATTAGTCTTTGTGATTCATGATGATCAACTATTTCAAAAATACTTTGGTTCAAATTAAGATCAAGTTTGAAATGTTTTATTTACATGATATAATAAAAGTGAGTGATACAAGTGAATCAGAGTGTGCTAAAATTGTGACTTCATGTAAAATCATTGTTTTACTCTGGACACCAACCTGGATGAAAAACCTTCCCAACTGACATGGTGTGGTAACCATGTTGTTTGAAGTACTGTGGCAATGTGGTGAAGTTGCCCGCCACATCCCGCCAGTAGCTGTAGAAGTCATAGAGGTGAAGGGTGTCAGGGCGCCTACTAGTCAGCAGAGAGTTGCGACTCGGGGCACACAAAGCTTGCTGAGAGGATAAAAATATAGTATATGTATAAGGTCCTTGTTAACAATAAGAACATTTAATAATATCCTAATAGTTTACAGAAAATGAAAAATAGGTTAGGCTTTGGTAGTTAGGTTACAGTTATAGACCGGATTTAGGAACATATTTTAATTGAATCAAATTAGTTGAAAAATGATGCTGTACATTGTACAGTGGTTAATTTCCCCTTATTATGAATATTGTCAACCCTGTACAATTAAATATTGTACAAGTGGCACCATAAAGCCTGCCCTTAGCTGACAGTGGCTGTGATTGAATGATAGCTCTAGAAGCCAATGAATTCACATGTCCATAACAAACATTACCTTAAGCTATGGGTGAAGAATGACCCTAAGCATAGGACTAATACTGGATAGTTTAATAGTATGACATTGGTTTGCTAAGCCAAAGTTTCAATTCCAATATCCATGTGTAATTTTTAACTAATTTATTTTTTATTATAGCTGTACTGTCCCTCAAAAGCAAACTGCATAAGACAATTTGGTGTATGAATTTTTAGATTTAGTAAATGTCAGGTAGACTAAATACGATTACTAAACTAACACTACTTAGAGTTAAAATAAAACTTCCCATGTTTGGAGCGAATGTCGATATGTGCTCTTTCCCACAATCAAAATATAGCTTACAAGCAATAACCTAAACTAGCAGCCATGCTAATTAAAGGACTGTTATACCTTGTTATCAACAATATGAAACATAAAACAAAATATTTTAATGAAGACATAGTAAAGGTCTTTAAGCATATCTCTCTATTGCTTGAGAAAAGAAATGTAAACTAATGTTTGTTCACTTACACTATAAGGGTAGGCTTATAGCTCTGACTGTTGTTTGTCCAAAAATGTTTTCATGATCTATCTTTAAGGCCAGCATATTTATTTAGACCTATAAAATAAAACTAAGAGTAGAATAAAATGTTAGCAATGTTGACACCAAAAAAGGTTTGTATGACTATTTTCTAAAAGTTTTTGCCAACAAAATCCGAATACAAAAGCATACTTTTATAATTCTAGTCAGTAACAAATTTAGTAGCTTATTTTAGGTGTTAGGAATTATTGAAAGGGAAACTTGATAAAATTCAACTGCATTTGCATAAAGAGAAGATGGAAAAACAATTGCTCAATGTACCTGGCCGAGATTCCACAATACATTCTACTGAAAATAAAACTGTTGAAATGAGGAAGAATAAAAAAATGAATAAATGAAAATGCACTAGCATTTTTTGAAAGAAGTAGTAAAATGATAAATGCAAGAAGAAGAAAAACATTAAGCATGTTGTCAGCCATTATTTTTTGTTTCTAAAATTTGGCCATATTTGTTATGCCTAACAATAAATGATTGAATTACGAATGAAATATCGATGGCCAAAATTAGGTAATATTGACCTATGAGGCCAAGGTTAGCTTCCTGCCCAGATTCATCGAGGGAGATTATTTCCACAATCCATAATCTCGCCAGCTGGTTTTAGTGCAAGACCTTAAATCTTTACCCTTTTCATCCTCTTCATTTTTTGTATACACCTATGTACTTATTGCGCTAATGGGTTGGGGATGAGTAGGAATGAATTTAGAAGAAGTTACTCGCATTTGTGTGAAAAATCATTTAGGAAAAAAACACCTTAAGTGCACCCGACCAAGATCGAGCCCCGTCATCAGCATTCTTGTCTATTCCGAGAGTGACATGAGGGTAGCCTATGTTCCCATTTAAAAAAATATGTTTGTTCAAAGGATTCTTCCCTGTCTCAATAAATCCATTTTTAAAGTTACTTTTTATTTTCTACAAAGGCAATTATAAACAACTGAAATGTTGATTGAAATGTTGATCATCTCACTAGATAAAATTTTCATAACTTTCCAATAGTTTGAAGTAAAATCGATCATCTTTAATACTGATAAGACCTGAAGATGGTGTAAAATCACATGTCATCATAGAAGAAGAAAAAATATATATAAAAAATAAGGGGAAAGGAATAAAAAACGCGAATCTCGGTTGGGTGAATTGGTTTTTTTTCTAAATGGTTTTCCACTCTCCTTCCACGCAAATGCGGGTTCACCTCCTATAATTCAACCTTCCAATTCCTAATCCATTATCGTAATTAGTAATTAAAGGGTATAACCCGAACGGGTAGTAAGACGCGGTGCTAAATAATAATAATAATAATAATAATAAAAACAGAAGATTCAACCTTATTATCAATTGTTACTACTCCTTACCAAATAAACATGAACATTATTAGAAATGTTTGAGAAAATTAAAAATAATTACCTGTGCATAAGCATATTTAAATACTATGCTTTTTCTTGCTAAGCTATCTATGTTTGGCGTATATGCTTGGTTATCTCCATAGCAACCAAGAGCAGGCCGTAAGTCATCCACAAAAATTAAAAGAATATTATTTTTTAAAGAGAATGTTGTGTGGGTAAAATGTGAAACAACTAAAATTCTAATTATTACTTTGAAATAACATTCCATAGTAAAATTACACAATTTAGTTCTATTTTAAACTAATAACACTATCATAGTTGAATGATTAAAGTGAAAAATATAACTAAATTCTTAATTTTAAAGGACACAAAAAGGTTAATTATTAATTTGATTTATCAGTGCTATGTACTAAAGCTTTTGACTATGCAATAAATAATATGCTGTGCACAACATTATGATTATCATTAGAAACAAGTGCAACAACTACTGTTTACTTCAATCAGCTGATATCTATAAGAGATTTGTATGAGAAATTGTAAGCTATGTGTATAAGGTTTAGAGCATTAAATTTAGGTTTATTGAAACAATTACTAGTTCAGCGATTTAAACATGATAATAAATTTTTTTATACATACTTAATTAATATTCACAATAAAATTTAGTAATATTTTTATTGCTTTTCTAATACTCTTTATTTTAAATATACATGTAATATTCTCATACTTAAAGAAGCTATGACGTTATATCTTGCTTTGTGATGTTACAGCTGTCATAATGACGCAGTGGCAATAAAGAACTGTTTTCATCATGATCGTCTTCTTTATGTCAATAGTAAGTTAATACTTAATTTTATGTTACATACACTCCAACCAGACATTATTTAGCAAATATTTACCTATGGACTTGAAAATGTTGACTTTTAAACCTTTAGGTTTGTGTATATTTTATGATTTATCATTGCCTTTGTGTTGAAATCAATTCTATTTTTACTTAAGCTGTGATTTTTTTTATGTTACCTAAGATCCACAATATAATATATTGTGTTGAATTTTATTTTGTTATAATTTTTTTTATTATTTCAAATTAGTAGTAAAACTATTCCTTTCCAAAAAAGAGTTTCTGCTTACTGGATAACTTTATTTCAAAGGTGGTAAATGGCTGACCTGCCTTAATAAATTGTCACCTTGAATATTAACTTAATTCACTGTGTAATGTTAGTAAATATATCCACGGTAAGTGATGAATATATACTTTCAGCAAGAAAATGTCTGCTGAATCCCCTCGCAAGTCAATTCGTCATGGGGGTTATATTGTACCACCTCAACCTGTGAGTGACCGTTCCATAATAGAAAATGTAGCAGGATTCATTAATGAAGTTGTTCCTCAGGTACATATATATTAATTATTTCTGTATAATTTTCAAAACTCATTATATTAGCTTCCCTCATGTGTATTTAATTAAAATCTTTTTGTTAATAACATTAATTAGGCTCAGAATGTGTGTATTTTATAAATAAACATTAATTTAGTTAATTAATGGAATTTATTAAAAGAAAACTGTTGCATTTTTAGTAAAGGTTAGATTAAACCCTTACACCTTCTTTTGAAAATAATGGCTTATGTTTACAAAAAAAACTTCCACACATTGCTATTAATCATAATTATCACAAGTTGATATTAAGATTGTAGGTTCGTTGAACTAGGCATTATCTTACAAACTTTTGAGTTGAATAAAATATACCATTCACATTTTAAAACCATTCACACATTAGGGCTTATGGCCTATTCATCCGTGACAAAATGTATTTCACTCAGGCTGTATCTGAATAGTCCAAGGCCCCCTAGTCAGACCCTTGAGTTTTAGACTTGATGCAGTCTTGATGATTTTACACTTCTCGCGCTGTTCATAGCAAAGGCTGCATCAAACTATTAAATGGCAACAACCTTATTTAAAATGGTGGAAAACGTAAGTTGGTGCTCTAGCAGACAAAACAATAATACTAAAACAATTGCCAGTCAAACCGCATAACTGACATCGCGAGAACAGCATACGGGTGGTAGTCTTTGTATCCATTGTGACCAAGACCTTTAGAAGACTGCATAGGTATCGTTCGCGACTATTTGGACAAATCTACACTTGATCACGTGATTGCCAATGCAGCTATCAAGGGCATGATTCAAGGTGACACCGCATAAGTAGACTATTTGGTTAAGAAGATTAGGTTAGGGGTAGCTTATAATTCAACATACAAACCTCTATCTTAAAACAATTTAATTTAAAAAATTTAATCAAAAGAATTAAATATGAAAATATTGTTTGGAAGATTAATTTATAATCATGTTGATAGGCTTATTTGGATTGACTTCTTTGAACCCTACCTAGTTTGTAGGTTGAAGCGTTCCATAAAATTTTGAAGAATGTGGCAGAAAGCTAGGTCTATACTTTAGAGTAGGTTCATTTAAACTAATTACCGTATCTTACTCGTAATATATTAAACCACTGTGTTATATTAATATCTCTCAAGTGTTTTAATATGTTAATTTGTGATTAATAATGCTTTATCGTTGGCCTCCTGGAGTTTTTTTCTCATCATAAATCCTTTTACCAAAAGAAGACCTTTAAGCATAATAAACCGAAAGTAAATATTTTTCATTTAGGCCACGTAATTTTTAATACCTTCATTTACATGTCTTTATCATGTCATGTATGTATTAGATGAACACCACTACCACTCTTTATTTATTTGTTCAAGGTATTTAAGACTTCTTGTTTTCAAATGTGCACAGTGAAAGTATGGTATGGGTTGATAATATATACGATTGTCATTTATTAGCCTAAAAATACTAAACAGTAAAAACAAAATCCCATTTTTGTCTTTCAAATGTCAAATTTAAACTGATTTATCTCAAGACAACTATCTATATTTTAACCCATTATATCTACTTTTATAAATATGTCATGATATGTTTTTGCTGCGTACAGAGCTATGGTAGTGTCCCACAAGGTGAAAGCAAGGAGGTCATCACTTGGGCAAGGTTTGAATATGGTGATATAAATGACCCAGCGCTCTACCCAGATATCTCCGATGACCACAGTGAAACACCACCTCTATTGCTCGTGCTGGGATACGGAACTGGTGTTCAGGTTAGTTTTGTCAGTTCATATGTTGACAATATTAAGTTAATCATCATTAAATTATTATTGTTTGTGTAGGTAGTTTTATTTTGTATTATATTTTTAAATTGTTGTTTTAATTGGGCTGTAAAACAAACACCCACACATGGGGTAGTGTGTATTCTGATCAAGTATTTTCATTATTTAGGCCCTACTTATGATCTTTCTATTAGCATCTTCATGACTGGCTATGCAACTTATTGAAAACTGTGTCACAACCTTACAGGATCTAATCCAAAGTTTTTCAGATTTGTACACTTCAACAATCTTGACATGTCAAATAACTTTTTTTGTACATACTACTTGATTAAAATCATTATAAAGAAATAGATAGGCTATTCTAAATAAGGAGGCAACTTTCTGTATATGATAGGCATGGTTAAATATATGACATGAATACAATCAAACCTAATTTAACTATTCAAGTTATTATGTAAACAATTAAAACTCCACGATTTGAGCCCGCAATCGAACTATACTAATCGAGCGACCATCACCGTTAGTGAGGATAATGCCAACATTGCAAATATATAGGGTTGTAGTTATCACAACAAGCTTTTTGGCCGTTATTATCAGTTTTCTAAACCGATGATGCTGCTGCTACTTTATTCAAGTAGCTCCTCATGTGTCTTCATGACCCCATTCCAAATCCACTGCTCCACAGATAAATTTTGGAAGCGGTTTGAACTGAAACTTACTTAGAAAACTAGAAAAACCTTTGAATGTGAAGTTTATCTAAAATAATTTGAGTATAAACATAAATAAATAAATAATACTTAGCACACTGTCAGGGAGGGAGGCACACAAGTTAATGGAATAGCCATCTAACTGTCTTATCTGCTACAATCAGTTTTTATTTTGAGGTATTTAATGTGCACTTTATTATCCAACTGATTATGTCAGTACACAAATTATAAACTCATTTAAATCTAGAACAGGCCCACCACCTAGCCTCCGGCCATTAATTCATCGCTGTGAAAGTGGAAACCCACATTTCACCAAAGATAATATTTTTGGCCTTGCTAGTTATCAAATCCAGACTCTTAGTTTAGTAGCCAGACATGCAACCAACTGAGTTAAAGTGTCGGCCTCTTTTCAGTTAAATACCACAAGGACAAAAAATATGCGTCTAAATGAACTATGTATATATTTAATATATAAAAGTGAGATTTTCTTAACACATTTGAATTTGACATTTCTAGTTAGAAGAGAAGGAAATGGGGGCTTTTTACTTGAATTCTCAAATAGTATTTGACTGCAAATGGTTAAAAACTATAACTAATATGATCATTAGCTGGTAGGTAGAGCTAGGGGACAGTAGTGTACAGTTCAAAGTCCACCCAAATTGGAAACTTGGACGCTTTGAGCACACGTTACTGTTAAGTATTTATTAGAACAACATTTATTGGCCTTGACTGTGAACTTTACTTGGAAGAATAGTTCAGATTATGTATAACCACCTCGAGGAAATGTTGGTTCAAATTCTGTTGAGGTCATCGTTTTAGTTTTCTCAAAATACAAATCATGTGCGATGAAAGCTATTTCACATTCATTTATAAGGGCAATCAATGTCAGATGCTATTGATCTCTTGTTGGTTAAGTACTCATAACAATATCTTTAAGGAAAATCTTTTTTTTATTTCTGGGGTAATTGTATCATAAGGTACAGGAAAGATGGATAGAAACATATTATTTAAGAGACAAACACAATATGGCTTTTACAATGAAAAGAAGAACACAGTTTGCACTTAACATTGCTGCCACTGGACAAAGTGGTATTGGCTGTCTCTTGAAGAAAATTGATTGTTACCACCAATCTCTCGAGCTAGGTTTCAATCTATTGGGACTCATCAGGAAATAGTGTGAAATACGCACCACAACTTCCTAAAAGAGGAAACAAAAAATATAAAAGGGAGAAAAACGAAATGGGTTAAGAATGATAGAACACTTAAATGTGATGTAAGAGGCAGCCATTGCCTCTTTGTCCATTGGCAGCAATGTAAAGTGTGAACTGTGTTCTTCTTTTCATTATAAAAGCCATGTTGTGTTTGTTTACATTTATATGTTTCTATCCACCTTTCCCTTACCTCCTGCCAAGTACATGTAACAATGTAATTAAAATTAAAAAACAATTAATTACTGGATAGAGGTAATTAATTGCACATATGTTTGGTTTTAATTTTATCTATCACCTACTGATAACCTAATACAATATTAGTCACTAATAATTTTAGTGTGTCAAATGGCTTAAAAAATGATAAGTGTTGTAATGAGCATATATTTATTTCCCACTCCTTCTCGCTACTTGTCAAGGCAATACACATTTACTTACTTTTGAAATAAGGAGTGCATAATTTCATTGCCACAATCACAAAAGTACTCCGCCATTCCCTATCCTGGGCTAATATTATCCAGTCCACCTCATTACACCCAATCACTTTTTAAGTACCACCAGATATTTTACCCCAGGAAAAACAATAAAACATGTTTGAGTGATTTTTGATGTTAATTTTTTACAGTGACAACTCATCACACTTAAACCCAGCCTCTGAGCTAGGGGACCACCTCTATTGGTTGGTTGTGACTAGTTATTCAATATATTTGCAACTACCCTTCATATCTGAAGGCCATGACCTCTATCCACAACCTTAACATCCGCTGTACCATTATAGAGACATACAAGGCATGGTTATATAAATTTATAAATTATAATTGCATTTATGGCAAGTGTGTATATTTCTCAGGTGTGGGCCATTCCTGCAAGTGGTGAGTCCACTGAGGTTTTGTCATGGCGGCAAGGCGTGGTGCGGATGCTGCGCATTCTGCCTACCCCAACAGTCACCACCACAGACTCATACTCTCACAAACGGCCGCTCATAGCACTTTGCGACGGAACAGGGCCTGGTCCTCAGTTCTGCTCTCTTAGTTTTATATCTTTACGCACGGGAGACCAGGTGGGTTTGCCTCAGTCAACACACATGGAACAAGTAGCAAATATATTCAATGCATTATTAACTTTTTCAAACTCTTGATTTAAAAAAAACCCATGTAATTTATAATGTTAGTTTTCTTTGTTTTTAGTCGTACCATTTCAAAGATCTAAGTAAAAGTAATAATATATTCTCATCCATTCCATAGTGATTAAAGTAGAAACTTGAGATGTATATTATGGGTAGATTTGCATATATGCTTATAGTTTTTATATACTTACGAGCTACAGCAAACACTACCATAAATAAACAATTTATTCCCCTTCTCATCTATTTACTTTTACTAGCTACGTGTTAATTTTGTATAACATATTTAAGGATGCCCATCTGACAAGACTGTAAAAAGCCGAGATAAAATAAAACAGACCTATTTACAGTCTTAACAAAATAAAAACATAATAGTATATAGCGTGTCATCACCATTCTATTGTTTAAATAGGGACAGTCAATAATGTGTTCCTATGTGTTGAGGAGTGTTTGATTCCTGTGCCCATGTGAATTTAAATAATATTTTAATATGTATTTGAATTATTTATTGTTATTATTATTGTTAGTACTGCGTCTTACTACTCGTCCGGGTTATATGCACTTATGCTAATGTGTAATGGTAGGGTGATTGAGATGAAATGGAGGACCTACAGTTTAACGTGGAATCCGAACCACGGTGGTGGCCTGGCATTTCCCACATTCACAAGATATCTTGTCAGAGTTGAAGGAAGGGTTTGGTAATCATATAACTCTGTGCCGGGACCGAGGATTGAACCCCGAACCCCAGCACAGAAGTCCGACACCTTACCCCTAGACCACCAGGTCACCAATTATTTATTACATTTCATAATAGTCAACAAGCTTTTATTTTTAAATACTAATAAAAAACGTAAATAATAGGTGGCACATTAGACAAGTTCAAAAATTCAGCTAGTCCTCAAGTGGCACACTGGTCGGAAAATCTTTGCCTTTCCTGCCTTAGACAATACAGCCCCCGAAGCAGGCTGTGAGATATAAATTTGTTGTTTTTTGAGCCGACTAAACAGAGTTCATCAGAGATATATTCCTGAAATGAGCTTGTAAGGAACTTTAGTGAATTACTGCTAGTCTTATATGTTTTAAATAAAGTTCAAGGTTAGTTGTATTTAAAACTGTCAGTATTTTGCTAGTGTGTATTGTATTAAGGGAATAATGTTAAATTAGACAAATGAAATATTTTAAGATTTTTAATAGAAAGAAAAAGAAAATAAATTATATATTTAAGGAAATATTGTAAATATTTCATTGTCTACTTTAACGCTATTTGCATCGATAATCACACAGACAGAAAGCTATGCACATCTTATCCAGTTTTTCATAAAAAAAGGTGAACCAGGTCTTGAATCCTGGCATAGCATACTGAAGGAGTTTTTCCCTAAGTGATTTTCCACCTCTTCCAAGCTAATCTGGGAAGAAACTTTCTCATTTATATCTCCTTCTTCACCCCACAAGCATTATATTAGGGTGGTAGACCGAAAGGAAAGTAAGACGTGGTAGAAATAACATAAACATATATCTCAACACATAATATAATTAAAACTATACATTTTATTATCTATTCAATATATAATAATTTTATATACATTGTATTATATTGTCACCCCTCCCCCTTCTTTCTGTGGGCCTAGGTTGTCAGGATTATTTGCTGCTAAGGATGGGAGAAGTGACTGGGTTCCGATTGTTTGGGTTCATAATTGACACCCGGCTTTGGTTTATGGTGTGTTTTTTACTGTACTATTATTTTCTATTACAAAACGTGATATTGATATTAAATATTAGAAGATATGAAAAATCTTAATAGATTCACTTAGAAACTCGTGACAGGACGAAGTATGCAAGGAATGCTTAACCATTGGCCTGACTGACATCTAGGTGATCCTACACGGTTTATGAACCCCGGTACCCTGGGCTCGACGATAACCCTTCAATACAGGTAATGATAATCCGGTGTCCTAACCCGCATAACCCCAATATAGGGCTGATTGACCGCCTAAATTTGATGATGATTAGTCAGCTCTATTAGCTCGAAATCTCATACTATTTATAATTCATCTTGAAGTGATTGCCAATAGGAATGCTGACACAATGTTGAAGTTTTCAGCGCATATTTTCTATTTGTTTACTAGGTAATCACAACACCTTGCAATACTCGTGTTGTCATTCACAATCCAGAACACAACACATGTTTAGCAACCACACGCCTCAATTTAGGCTGTGTCGATCACTACATATATGATAGGTATAATATATAATATATATTATACGAAATGTATTTAAAATATTTTATATCCTAAATATATATTTAAAATATGAATAAATATATATATAAGATATATAAAACATGTACAAGGTGTGGCTACTAAATAACCAAACTCATTTTTTTACCACTTACATGAGGTCTCAGCAACAACCAGCAGGGTCATATATTGATCTATGTGCTTTTCTTCCTCTACCTTCCAAATTTCAAGGTCCTGCGACCGACAGTTCAGCCGTAGCCTTTGTTTGAAGTGGACCCTGTACTTGAGCTCTGTCAGAACTATGTTGAATGTATAAGGTGAGCAGTGTGTCAACGTCAAGTTTCTTGTAAAACTTGGGAAATATGCTACATAAACGTACAATTTATTAAAGGAAGTTTATGGTGAACAGTGTTTATCTCATACTCAAGTGTTCGATTGGCTTAAAAAATTTAAGGAGGAAGAAAGAGATCAAAGATGACCCGCGTTCGGGCTGTCCTCGTACATTAAAAACAGATGTTAATATTGAAAAAGTGATTGAAATTGTTCGAACAAATCAACGCCTGAGCATTCAAGCAATTGCTGATTTAGTTAACATTGATGAGGAAACTGTTATACAAGTTTTACATGAAAATTTACACATGAAAAATGTTTGCCCTAAAATGGTGCTAAAACTGCTCACTACTGAGCAAAAGGAAACTCAAATGAACATTTGTCCTTACATCCTTCATAACATCGAAAATGATCCAAACTTTTTAGAAAATGTGATAACTTGGGACAAATCATGTTTTTTTTTCAGTTCGACCCTGAAACTAAGCACCAATCCGTGCAGTGGAAGAGTTTCAGTTCACTGAGAAGAAAGAAAGCATGGATGAGCAAGTCCAAATTCAAAGCAATGATGATGGGTTTTTTTATATCTGAGGGATGGTATACAATGATTGGTTACCTGAAGGTCAGACTGTTAACCAGGTTTACTATAAAAAGGTTTTTACAAACCTTTGTGAACCCATAAGAAGAAGATGACCTGAAATGTGGAAGAACAGATTGTGGCTTCTTCATCAGGACAGTG
This sequence comes from Timema shepardi, assembly GCA_902151425.1. Classification (NCBI taxonomy): domain Eukaryota; kingdom Metazoa; phylum Arthropoda; class Insecta; order Phasmatodea; family Timematidae; genus Timema; species Timema shepardi. Next base: position 17,463 of record CABFVX010009126.1, read on the forward strand.
CATCTGGACAGTGCAATCAGCACATAAAGTGCTGTCTATTCAGAGGTTTTTGGCGAAGCACAATATTCCCATTTTGGAATATCTACCTTACTCACCTGATCTAGCCCTAAGTGACTCTTTTCTGTTCCCAAAGATCAAATCTACACTAAATGGAACCCGTTTTGAGTCTGTTGTTGCTGTGACAGAAAAAGCGATGAAGCTCATGAAAGGGATCTAAAACATTGGTTTCAACAGTGGAAGATTCGTATGGTGAGGTGTAGGGATCGAGGAGGGGACTACATTGAAGGTGATAACATGCCCAATGAGTAATTTTGTAAATATAGTTTTATAGAGCATCAATCCAGTTATTTAATAGCCAAACCTTGTATAATAAATAAACATAGACTCATATATGTATATGTAATTTATTTGAAAAATATACCAGGAATATATTATAAAATATATATTATATAATTATATGTATTACAATTACATTATATATATATATATATATAAAATCATATTTTAAGGCAGCGGGAATCGAACCTGGGATCTTTGGCTTAGTCTGCCTTAAAATATGATAGAAGAATGACCTCGGGCATGGGACGATTCCTCGATAGATCAGTGGGTAGAGCATTGGCGTACTAAGCCAAAAGTACCGGGTTTGATTCCTGTGTTAATGGGTCATTTTCCAATTTTCAGAATATGATATCTATATGGAGTAATCCTCACTAAAAGCATAAATAATAGCTTTGTATATTTGAATTTTAAATATGCATTCCATTACAATTATAATAATTGTACAAGTTGCAACATTAAGCCAACTACCGAGTCAAAGGTGGCTGTGTTATCTGATAGCTCGTGATCTTAATAAAATCACACATTTGTAGCCAACAATTTCCGCATGTCCATCATAGACTCTGGCTTAAAATATGAGTGAAGAATGACCTTGGGCATGGGACAATTCCTAGATAGCTCAGCGGTCAGAGCATTGGCGTACTAAGCCAAAGGTCCCGGGTTGGATTCCTGTGTCCAGGTGTCATTTTTCAATTTTCAGAATATTATATCTAGACGGAGTAATCCTCACTAGAAGCATAAATAATAGCTTTGGCTATTTGAATATATATATATATATATATATAAAATACACATATACAATTATAATATATATATATATATATATATAGTATATTACATGTACTATATAGTACATACACAATATATTTACTCCTAAGGCCTTCTCTAATTCTGGACTTGGGCGTAGCTATAAAAACAGTTTTGCAGTCATGTGTGAAGTACAACACACCCAAGGGCTGAGCCAGCAAGCTGCTATTTTCAACCTCAACAGACTGTACATCTATAAAACATTTTTTTTAGTTTAGTGATAATCTAAAAACCAGTTTTAAGAACTGCCTCTTTAAAATCCTTAAACAAAAGTTAAACCAATTGTGTTCTTACACAGAGAATTCTTTGAAATTTCTGTTGCTAGTAAGTCATCACTGAAAAAGTCAAGAAATAATGGAACCCATTTTTTCTCAACGTTATAATCTCAGATGTGGAGAATTGTCACTAAGCCCTATTTCACGTCCATGTCCAGAACTTATTTTTTCAAAATATATAATTGCTAAACAGATCAAACTTAAATTATACAACATATATTTACTCATTGTATGTTTTTCAGGTTAAAAATATAAAATTCAAGAACCCTGTCAGTGACGTTCTCGCCAACCGTCGGTCGGTTGTCGTCACTTTCCCAGAACGTATTGCTGTTTTTGATGCATCCACACTTGAGGATCGGCTGACAGTGACCACGTGCTACCCTTGCCCAGGACCTAATCCCAATCCCGTGGCTTTAGGCAATCGCTGGTTGGCATACTCGGAGCGAAGACTCTTCCCTTCCCGTCGCTCTTCAGGGGGCACGGAGGGAGAAGGGGTGCAGTCTTACACTGCAACTGTTCTGCACGTTGCCAAGTCCTTTGGAAAGGTAAGTTATGTTTCCCTCTATATTCTGGGCTTATCACCTACAGCTAACTATTTTAATTTAAGATTATTATTAATTTACATACAGAAGCTTAGTCTTGCTTAATTATATGATAAAACAAAATGCTAGACCTTAATTTGTTAATTTTCCACCAAGTAATTAAGAGCAAACACAATTTCACATATATAGTTTTTAAGATTTACCAACAATCAAAACACCAAATCTTAAAATTTGTTGTCATACTTATTTATTCTCATTGCAGTCAATTCAAAATGTTTTTATTTTGAAATAATATGAATTTAATTGTTTTTTCTCAATAACTTGCTCAAAGATGCTTTCTTTGAATTAAAGTCGACACTTTTGGAACATTTAACATATTTTATCCAATTTTACTGTGACTATTAGATTTTATTTATTTCTATACTATTATTATTATTATTATTATTATTATTATTATTATTATTATTATTATTATTATTATTATTTAGCACCGCGTCTTACTATCCGTTCGGGTTAT